>CM069863.1:33690691-33953191 GCA_036172795.1 Pelodytes ibericus
ATGTGTGTGTGTATATGCGTCTGAATGGATGTGTGTGTGTATATGTGTCTGACTGGATGTGTGTGTGTGTGTGTATATGTGTCTGACTGGATGTGTGTGTGTGTATATGTGTCTGACTGGATTGTGTGTGTGTGTGTGTGTGTGTGTGTGTATGTGTCTGACTGGATGTGTGTGGATGTGTGTGTGTGTGTGTGTGTGTGTGTATATGTGTCTTACTGGATGTGTGTGTGTGACTGGATGTGTGTGTGTGTATATGTGTCTGACTGGATGTGTGTATATGTGTCTGACTGGATGTGTGTGTGTGTGTGTATATGTATATGTGTCTGACTGGATGTGTGTGTGTGTATGTGTCTGACTGGATGTGTGTGTGTGTATGTGTCTGACTGGATGTGTGTGTGTGTGTGTGTGTGTGTGTGTATGTGTCTGACTGGATGTGTGTGTGTGTGTGTGTATGTGTCTGACTGGATGTGTGTGTGTATGTGTCTGACTGGATGTGTGTGTGTGTGTGTGTGTGTGTATATGTGTCTGACTGGATGTGTGTGTGTTTGTGTCTGACTGGATGTGTGTGTGTGTGTGTGTATATGTGTCTGACTGGATGTGTGTGTATATGTGTCTGACTGGATGTGTGTGTGTATGTGTCTGACTGGATGTGTGTGTGTGTGTATGTGTCTGACTGGATGTGTGTGTGTGTATATGTGTCTGACTGGATGTGTGTGTGTATATGTGTCTGACTGGATGTGTGTGTGTGTGTGTGTGTGTGTGTGTGTGTATATGTGTCTGACTGGATGTGTGTGTGTGTGTGTATATTTGTCTGACTGGATGTGTGTGTGTGTGTATATGTGTCTGACTGGATGTGTGTGTGTGTGTATATGTGTCTGACTGGATGTGTGTGTGTGTGTGTGTGTGTGTATATTTGTCTGACTGGATTTGTGTGTGTGTGTGTGTGTATATGTGTCTGACTGGATGTGTGTGTGTATATGTGTCTGACTGGATGTGTGTGTGTATATGTGTCTGGATGTGTGTGTGTGTATATGTGTGTGTGTATATGTGTCTGACTGGATGTGTGTGTGTTCAACTATAGCCATGTGTTTGTTACACATTTTATAATAAATTTACAAAATGATTTTGCATTGGGGTACAATCACTACAGTCATGATGGATTGCAACTAAATGCCATAGGGGTTTGTGTGCTAGGGGATAGGATGGCTAGAAGGTTGGAGGAGTGCTTAAACTAGGAATGGGGGATAGTGGGGAGGGACCAATAAACACTGGCTAGATAGTATGGGAAGGGAAGGCGACTTAGTTAGTACCCTGGTGGGTGGATCTGGGGGGATGGTTAGAATGAATTGTCTGGCAATACCTAAACAACTTAAAAATTAAATCACAAATGGATCATGGTAGTGGCATTAAGTGTAGTCTTGCAAATGCCAGACGTTTAACTGGTGAAATTGGGGAATTAGAGCTGGTAGGGGGTCTGTCTGTAAATCAAACCAGCGTTATTACCTCATTTGGGGGAAGATATATACAATGACCATATTGAACACGTGCAATCATTGTGTGTTATCTCTAACATCCAAGTAAGGGAGCATTTAAGTAATAGTGACCATACCATGGTATCCTTTGAGATTAATTCATAAAGGCAAATTTGTTTGGGTCCCACCAAAACACTAAATTTTAAAAAGGCAAACTTTAGTAGGTTTAATTCATCCATTGTTGACTGGGATGGATTATTTTTGGGAAAAAACGCAGACGGTAAGTGAAACACCTTCAAAATAACACTACAAAAATATATACCGTATTTGCTCGAATATAAGGATACCCTGATTATAAGACGACCCCCCAAACTTTGGATATTCCATTAGGAAAAAAACTAAATGCCTGAATATAAGACTACCCTATAGGAAAAAAGTTCAACTTGTATATATTCACACGTAAATTGCTTTTTTAATAAAAAATTATGATATCAAAAAAATGCATTTCTTGTTTTTATTTCCTTTTATGTGCCAATGCTGCCTCTCTTTCCCTTGCCCCCAGCTTTCTCTCTCTCCCCCCCCTTATTGTTGTCTCTCTCTCCCCCTCCCTTTGTCTCCCCCTTGCTCCCCTTGTCTCTGTCTCTCCCCCCCCTTGTTTCTCTCTGCCCCCCCTCCCCTTGTTACTCTCTGTGCCCCCTCCCTCCCCTTGTCTCTGTCTCTTCCCCCCTCCCTCCCCTTGTTGCTCTCCACCTCCGTCTATTATGACGGACAGCTGGACCTCATCTGCTTCCGCCCGGCACGACCTCCGGAACTTTTATGACATCATAGAAATCCCGGCAGTCGTGCTGGGCGGCAGCAGGGGGAGTCTGCGCTCATCGCACAGACATTCCCCTGCTGTTAGAGAGGGGGATCCAGGTCCCCTGCAGCTCAGCGGAGGACCTGGATCCCAGTCTTATAGTCTGACCTCGATTTGAGGTCAGATTATAAATCAACCTCGATTATAAGAGAATTTTTTTTCTGAAAAAAACCTTGTCTTATAATCGAGCAAATACGGTATATAAATTTATACCCTTTGGTAACAAATGTAAAAGAAGCAAACTAAAATAAAAAAAGTAGCGTTTAAACATTATAAAGCTGCAAAATATAAAGAGCCAGCAAATACTGTAAAAAGGCAATTAAACTGGCTAAATTGCAGGGAAAAAAATTGCCAAGGAGAGCAAGAGGAATCTCCCCAAAAATTAAATATATAAATGGCAAAAAATTGAAGGCTGAAAATGTTGGGTCCTTGCTATCCCTAAATGGGTGAGATAGTCAGTCAGTGGAGACAGAGAGAAAGCAGATATTTTAAATCATCCATTTTCTCCAGTAGCAAGCATGTGATTGGTTGAGACAAGAAAAAAGTGTTAAAACATTTCAATGGTGTTAAAATACACAAAGCCTCAGGGCCGGATGGTATACACTCACGGCATAGTTGGCAACATTTTAAAAAATTTCCAGGGACACTTTGGAGCTCCGCTTCCAATTACTTACTTGAAAATTGACAACACCTACACTCAAAACCCCCGCCCACTGCACATAATTTAACTCCACCTACTTGTAACAGTGTAGACTTTATCACCAAGTTCCCACCGACATTACCATGCATCCTAGGTATGCAACAGATACATTTGCAGCACAACATCTACATCAGGCAGGTGCATTTTATCACTTTTATATCAAATATAGAGAAACCTTGTGCAGATGTGCTTTAGTCAGAGAGCTATGTCTACACCATAAAACATACATTAGTATGACCATCTGACACTTCTGCTGGAAGGACATTCCATGTATCCACTACCCTCTCAGTAATTAATACACCACCACTCTACTCTCCCTTTCCCAGTACTCACCTGGCAATCTCCTCCGTGTTTTTTTTTTGCCATTAATATTCCAGTATTATTTTGCCCTTAATTTGCCAGTGTTGCCCTTAATATGTCAGTATTATTTTGCAATTAATATGCCAGTATTATTTTGCACGTTTATATGTCAGTGTTAGTTTGTCATTTATATGTCACCCCCCTTCCCCAGTACTCGCCTCCTGGTTGCTCCATGTCCCTGTCCATCTCTGGAGGAGGGAAATAGTCAAAAAATTGTATTGTGGATTGTGCACATTGTTGTGGAATGATGTCACGTGACCTGGTGACCCCCGCTATCGCGAGACAGCCCATTTTCCCGGGTCTGTTCCGCGATGGCGATTATATGCGTGACATTTGACAACTACAAGTGATACTCGAAAAATTTGAATATTGTGCAAAAGTTAATTTAATTCAGCAATGCAATGTAAAAGGGGAAACTAATATATGAAATAGACCTATTACATGCAAAGCAAGATAGTTCTAGCCGTGATTTGTCATAAGTGCGATGAATATGGCTTACAGCTCATGAAAACCGCAAATCCAAAATCTCAGTGAATTAGAATATTGTGAAAAGGTGCAATATTCTAGGCTCACAGTGTCCCACTCTAATCAGCTAAGTAAGCCATAACACCTGCAAATGGTTTCTGAGCCTTTAAATGGTCTCTCAGTCTGGTTCAGTAGGAATCACAATCATGGGGAAGACTGCTGACCTGACGGTTGTGCAGAAAACCATCATTGACACCCTCCATAAGGAGGGAAATCCTCAAAAGGTAATTGCGAAGGAAGTTGGATGTTCCTAAAGTGCTGTATCAAAGCACATTAATAGAAAGTTATGTGGAAAAGTGTGGAAGAAAAAAGTGCACAAGCAGCAGGTATGACTGCAGCCTCAAGAGGATTGTCAGGAAAAGGCCATTCAAATCTTTTGGGGACTTTCACAAGGAGTGGACTGAGGCTGGAGTCAGTGCATCAAGAGCCACCACAAACAGATGGATTCTGGACATGGGCATCAGATGTCGTATTCCATTTGTCAAGCCGCTTCTGAACAGCAAACAACGTCAGAAGCGTCTTACCTGAGCTAAAGAAAAACAGACCTGGTCTGTTGCCCAGTGGTCCAAAGTCCTCTTTTCTGATGAGAGCAACTTTTGCATCTCATTTGGAAACCAAGGACCCAGAGTCTGGATGAAGAATGGAGAGGGACACACTGCAAGATGCTTGAAGTCCAGTGTGAAGTTCCACAGTCTGTGTTTATTTGGGGAGCCATGTCATCTGCTGGTGTTGGTCCACTGTGCTTCATTAAGTCCAGGGTCAACGCAGCCGTCTACCAGGAGATTTTGGAGTTTCCCTTTGTACGTTGCATTACTGAAATAAAGGAACTTTTGCACGATATTCTCATTTTTCGAGTATCTCCTGTATGCCATGGGTACTTCAAGATCTAAGCCGGGTACTGGCCAGACAGTTATTTTTAATTTTAAGGGATTCTTTTATTTCAGCTAAAGAAAAAATGCAGAAAAAACATGGCACTCGCATAATAAAGTGAAAAAAGGTGATGATTTAATCCATAGATGAAAATGTAGTACAAATCCTCGCAACAGAAAAATGTGAAAAGACAAATCAAAAAAATTGAACAGTGTGCTTAATCATATGCTAAAAGCATATAGCAGTGCACACATTTAAATAATGATTGTATTAGTGTCACGTGAAACAAGGGAGGGGGTTATTATTTAACCCTTCTTAAAAGCAGCCTCATTATATTAAAGATTAGTTCATTCCATCTGAAAAAACATTATTTTAGTTAATAGAAAGAAAAAGGGCAACTATTGTGCAAAATTGTTTCTCTCAGTATTATTGCTAGTGCAACTATTAAATTAAAAAGAGTAAATAGGTGATTTAAAACCAATTTGGACATAACCACTTAGTTGATGTGGTAAGGCTAGATTATCAGAATTTTAATATTACCGTATTTGCTCGATTATAAGACGAGGTTTTTTTCAGAAAAAAAAATCTGAAAACTACCCCTCGTCTTATAATCGAGGTCTTCTTATAATCTGACCTCAAATTGAGGTCAGATTATAAGACATTGATCCAGATCCCCAGCAGAGCTGCAGGGGACCTGGATCCCCCTCTCTAACAGCAGGGGATGTCTGCGCGATGAGCGCAGACTCCCCTGCTTCCGCCCGGCATGACCACCGGGGCTTCTGTGATGAAGCCGGGTACTTCCGCTTTCGTCACAGAAGTCCTGGCGAACGTGCCGGGCGGCAGCAGGGGAGTCTGCGCTCATCGTGCAGACATTCTCTGCTGCCCCACTAGCCACCAGGGAGAATCTGGCAGCTGGGGGATGTCTGCACGATACGTGCAGATATCCTCCATGCTGCCCGACACGGCAGACTATTATGACGGACCAGCTGTCTGTCATAATAGACTGCCGTGTCGGGCAGCATGGAGGATGTCTGCACGTATCGTGTAGACATCCCCCGGCTGCCCCCACTAGCCACCAGGGATCGAGTTACAAGGTGAGGGGGAGGGAGGGGGCCGAGAGACAAGGGGAGGGTGTGGGACAGAGAAACAAGGGGGGGGGGGAGGGGGGCAGAGACAGAGTCAAGGGGAGGGAGGGGGTTAAGAGACAGAGACAAGGGGAGGGAATCGGTTAAGAGACAGAGACAAGGGGAGTGAAGGGGTTAAGAGACAGACAAGGGGAGTGAGGGGGTTAAGAGACAGAGACAAGGGGAGGGAGGGGGTTAAGAGACAGAGACAAGGGGAGGGAGGGGGTTAAGAGACAGAGACAAGGGGAGGGAGGGGGTTAAGAGACAGAGACAAGGGGAGGGGGAGAGAGAGCCAACACTAAGGGGAGGAGAGAGAGAGAGAGAGAGAGAGAGAGAGAAAAATGGGGGCAAGGGAAAGAGAAAGGCAGCATTGGCACATAAAAAGAAATAAAAACTAGAAATACATTTTTTGATATCATAATTTTTTATTAAAAAGCAATTTACATGTGAATATATACAAGTTGAACTTTTTTCCTATAGGGTAGTCTTATATTCAGGCTTTTAGTTTTTTTCCTAATGGAATATCCAAAGTTTGGGGGGTCGTCTTATAATCAGTGTCGTCTTATAATCGAGCAAATACGGTATATTAAATATTTGATGGGGGCAGGAAATAAGGGACTATTACTCAAATAAACACTATATGTATGAGGGGATGTAAACCTTTCCATATACAAAGAATGCCCTAGGAATTAGAAAGTAAAGAGACTTGGTTAAGTTTATTTATCTTATTATATATTATTTCCTTATTATAATCACAATAAAACTATTTGCTAAACAAGCAAAGGATCTATGTGAAACAAACACCACTGCTATTATCACCACTAGGATAATCTAAATATAAAAATAGAGCGAGGGAATCCTCTTGCAATATACTCTCTAAGACAGAGGCGTTGCTAGGTTTCCAAAAGATCTGGGGCTATAGCCCATAAGACTTTTTTAGTTTTTTATATGGAACCATACAGGGCCGGCCCTTTAATGGGGCAGCTGCCCCTGGCAGGGGCGGCACTTTGCTGCTCTATGCTGCGGTCTTTTTATCTCTTTTTTTTTTTCCTGTGTCCAGGGGAGCTTGATTGAAGGAGTCTCAGCCAATCAGGTGAGACTTCTCAACTTTCCTGATCGGCTAAGTTTTCAGAAGCCTCCCGTGATTGGCTGTGACCTCCTTCACACTGAGCTTAAAGCAAAGAGATGCCTGCAGCAGGTAAGTTAAAAACTGACAGTGTGTGAGTGAGTGAGGGTGTGTATGTGAGGGTGTGTATGTGAGGGTGTGTATGTGAGGGTGTGTATGTGAGGGTGTGCATGTCGGTGTGAGGGTGTGCATGTCGCTGTGAGGGTGTGCATGTCGGTGTGAGGGTGTGCATGCCAGTGTGAGGGAGAGTGTGTGCATGCCAGTGTGAGGGAGAGTGTGTGTGTATGTGTAACTGGCTGTGCATGTGTGGTATGTGAATATGTATGTAACTGGCTGTGCATGTGACGTGTGACACATTAAGGAATTATTTTTTTATTTAATAAAAAAAAAAAAACTTGCTGACGTGTGTGTGTGTGTGTAACTGGCTGTGTACGTGACTGGATGTCTGTGAGGTGTGTGTATGTGACTTTCTGTGTATTTATGTGATTCTGTATGTGAGGTGCGTGCATGTGAATGTCTCTGTGTATGTATGCTTTTGTGATGTGCCATTGTCCGGCTCCTAAATTTTTTTGCTGGCTCCTAAAACTAAATAACATTTGTCAAGCCCTGGTGTAAACATAAATCCTTCTGTGGCGGAACCAACCTCGCCACTATGTTTTGGAGAAGCCTGGTTGCTCGCCTGCTGCCTCTGGACTATGGCCCCATTATAAAAGCTTGCATTTTCCCCTGCAGAAAGGCTTGTTCGTGCCTTTCTGCCTGGGTGTTCGGTAGATTGAATCTACCGAACCAACTCACAAATGAATGGACTACCTGGGTAAGGGATGTGCCATAGCGCTATACGTTAATATTGTTAGTTAGTTATATTCTGTTAGTATATCGGTTATATGTAATGTTTAATTCTGTGAGTAGACCACTCTGAAGGTTTATAATGTGACAGTGACTCCAATAGTTTACTCCAACATCCATTGTTCTGTTTTAACTGGATTAACTGGTAAACTGATTATGTTGTGTACATTATGTTTCTTACTGTGTGTCTACTCACTGTATGGTAATTTGGTTTGCAGATTGAATGTCTAATCTTTTCCTAGCCCCAGTTAGTTGGAGGACTATGTTTAGTTCCATCCCCCCCTATTGTATACTAATGTCTGTGATGTCATGTGTATGTCTTTTATAAGTCTGTGTTGTTTGTCAAATAAAGTAGTTCAATCTTGCTGTACCTAACTGCTAGATGTCCTGTCTATTTGGGTACAAAGAGCAAGGGTCCAGGAAAGACTTGCTGGGTGTGACGGTCCGTTACACCTTCCTATGCTGTTTAACAGTCCTGTAATAAAACATGTCACACATACACATAACACACATATGTGTGACATTATTTATTACAGGACTGCTAAACAGGATAGGAATGATTTATGATATATATATATATATATATATATATATATATATATTTTTATATAGCATAAATTATTATGCATATATAGCATAAATCACTTAGGGCATAGGGAGTGATGTCGATGACACAAAATTAAGTAGGATAATATAGTCTATATAATATCTTCACTGCAAGAGGATTTGAACAAATTGGGTAATTGGGCAGATAAATTGCAAATGCAATTCAATGTAGACTAGTGTAAAATTTTGCATTTTGAGTACAATAATAAAAATGCAACATGTAGTTTAACCCCTTCGCGACAATGGACGTGCCAGGCACATCCAGCCAGGAACTCAGTTGCGGACAATGGACGTACCTGACCCGCTGTGGTGAAACTGCTCTGACGGTGCGCAATAGCCAGCACCGAAATTCCGGCTCTTCCGCATTACACTTGCAGGGTGGGCGTGTCTCTGTGCTTGACGGTGTCCTTGCATTGGTGGATGCAGGGGAGGCGGGAGAGGAGGCTGACACTTCCCCAAAGTGCCCCATAGAGATCTATGGAGAGGGGAGGGTGCTACCTGAGCTGAGGGGTGGAGCCTGTACTGACAGCCCTATAAAAAAAACCCTCACACACCTCATTCTTTGCTTGAATATTGAACTGCTAAGTGTGGTTCTTTCTGCTTAGTTCCTTACTCACTGCAGAGTTCCTAGATCCTGAGTTTGACCTTCAGATACCTGACCTCTGCTTGTTTCTAATCTACTCTGAATTCTCCAATCCTGACCCGGCTTGTTACTCGTTTTGACCCTGCGCTACCTGCCCCGACTCTGGCTTGTCTCCCATTTTGCATCTCCGCTACCTGCATTGAACCTTTGCTTATCTGTACCATTCTTGTGGCCCAGTTGCTCTACGCTCCTGCAATATTGCTGTGCCCTCTTGTGGTCAGAGCTTCGGAAGTTATTAAGATTATATGTTGTATGGGTGGTACACAGCGTTTATTGCCTTTATTGTAAATATTGTGGTCTCCTTAGTGGTGCTCTGTGCAACATATGCCGGTTCTGGGGTGCTGTCCAAACCATTGTTTTTGTGTGTGTATATATATATATACACACACACACACACACATTATTTATATATATATATATATATATATATATATATATATATATGTAACTGACTATGTTTGTGTATATACGGGACTGACTGTATGTGTGTGCGTATATACGTGACTGTGTGTGTGTGTGTGTGTGTGTGTGTGTGTGTGTGTGTATATATATATATATATACACACAAACACGTACAGTCAGTAACACACACACAAGGTAGCAGGTTTTTTTATTTAAAGATTAAAAAATATATATATATGTGACTGAGTGTGTTTTACTGCGTGTGATTGTGTGTTTGTCAAGTCCTGTAGACAATAGACTTAGCAGTAGTGCAAAGTGCCAGTATTACGTATTTTAGCTTGAATTGTATGATCCAGTTGTGTGATATGTGTTCCAGGACTGCAAGAATTTTTTGGTATGTGTTTCCTTATTTAATGTCGCACTCAACCGTTCCATGTGAAACACATGGTGTATTTTCGATTTAAACAGAGCTATCCTTGGTGGGTCAGGTACTATCCAAAAATGCAATATTGTCTTTCTAGCCGCAGCGGTAATTAAGAATAATAGTCTGGTGTTCCTTGATAGTTGTCCTGTCTGTATGTCAAAGATAGTTGTTAGAGGTGCTGGGGAGATTTTAACCCGAAAATTGTTATCCACGTAAGTTATTACCTGATCCCAGAAATCTTGAATCACTGTGCAAGCCCAAAAACAATGAAACAAATTTGCGTCTATCTGACCACATTTAGGGCAGGTCGTAGTCTCCCTAACCCCCATTTTAAAGAGTCGCTTGGGTGAGTAGTAGGCACCATGTAAGATCTTTCGTTGCATTTCTTGATATGTCGAATATGGATTAAATTTAAGAGTTTTCAATGTGTGAGTTGCCAATTCTGTGAAGTCCAGATTTGAGATATGCGAGGGACAACATGCTAGACCACCGTCTTCTGTTTGGTAATCAATAATGTGTGTGGTGAAATTATATAGACTGCTAATAGAGTGTTTTCTGGTGCTCTTTCCTCTCAAAAAGGAATCCACATTAGTCTCCCAATCCTCATCTTCCAATTTAGACAGTATAGTAGTTGCATAGCTTGAGGCCTGTATATATTGGAAGACAGAGATTTCTATTTTAGGGAACTTAAGGAGGCATTATTCTCTGGTGAGTATTTTCCAAGTACCAATGTCAATCATGTCATGAATAAAACGCAAACCCCTGGAATTCCAGATTTTTAATTGTGGGTCTGAGGATCCATTTTGAAAATCCCTTTTTCCCACCCAGCTGATCCATAGTGAATATTTCCAATTTAGGCCCTGCTGAAGTCTCATTAGTTTCCATGCCTTAATGGTTGTGAATAATAGTGGTGTAATTTGAGGTACAAGTTGCTGCTCTAATGTTACATTCGTGTATGCTGGAGTGGGTGTCACCCAGTCGATTGCGTGTCTATATAAGGCCACCATATTAAATGCTTTCAAGTTTGGAATATTACAACCAAAGTTGGGTATTGGTTGTTGTAATTTTCTAAGCGCAATTCTAGGCCTCCCCCCCCCCCCCCCCTCCATAGGAATCTACGGAAATGTAATGTCTGTTCATCCCGTTTACCAAGAATAATGGATAATACCTGTAAGGCATAAGATAGTCTGGACAGCTTACCATTTTAAGCAGCGCTGCCCTTCCTAATAACAAAATATTTAGATTATGCCAATTTTTTAATTCCTGAATAACTTTATGCATAGGCATTTTTAATGTTATGTAGATAAAGTGTACACATTTTTTTAGGTATAATAATGCCTAGGTATTTAATCGTTTTGGCTGCCCACTGTACGGGGATCTGGGGTAATTCTCTCGGTTTCCTCCTTTCTCCTAGATTCATTGCTATATATTTGGAGAAGTTGATTTGAAATCCTGAGATTTCCTCAATGTCTAAATATTGATAGTATTGGGGCCAGTGCTTCCTTTGGATTTGATATGTATAGCATAAGATCATCCGCGAATCTTATCCGTATCCCTGTAAACTCGGGCACTGTGTGTAAGATACATTGTAAGGGATCTAACGCTATATTAAATAATAAGGGGGATAGGGGACATCCCTGACGGACTCCTCTATACATAGTTACTGGTGGTGAATCGTAATTGTTGGTAGTGATACGTGTTATTGGATGGTCATATAGGTTTCTGATAAAATTAAGGAAAGTATCTAAATTTAAGAATTGAAATTAAATGTGGCCATAACACTTGGTCAAAAGCTTTATGAGCATCTAAGCTTAATAGGATGTTTTCAGAGGGGGCAGGCAGATCGCCTGTAGCTATCACGGCTGCTATTGCGGCTCTGATACCTGTTACTGCCTGCCTCCCCTTCAAAAACCCCAATTGTGAGCTATGTAGTATTTGTGGTAGGAATGTTTGTAGATGGTTTGCCATGATTTTCGTAAGTATCTTGATGTCAACATTCATCAGTGTAATTGGTCTGTATGAGTTAGTGTATAGGGGGTCCTTATCTGGCTTCGGAATCAATATTGTTCTAGCTTCGGTTAACGTATTGACTGGTATATTGTCATGTAAAATAGAGTTGTATAAGGCAGTAAGGTGAGGCGTTATGTGTATTTTCAGTATCTTGTAATATTCTGTGGTGAAACCATCTGGGCCAGGTGCCTTGCCATTATGTAGCTGGGTAATCGTGTGTCCTACTTCTGTTTCCCTTTTTTTGAGGCAGTGTTGTGTGCTCTTGAGATGTGGCTGTATTGTCTTACTGTTGGATGATTAAGTCGTCACGGATCCACCAGGTGTAATCTACCCATAAAAGTCTGGAGGTCGGTCACCTTCCCTTGTTGTCCCCCGTTTCTGTTACCGGCCCTGTCCAGTAAGGGGTCGATCACTGAGTTGTAGTCTCCACCTAAAATAAATTTTACAGGACGATCAACATGAATTTGAAATATATCATATCAAAAAATGGCCTATTCGGTTCATTAGGGGCGTATAAATTTACCAAACGGCAACGGGTATCATAAATTGATAAATCCAGGATTAAGTATCTACCTGCCACATCTTTTAGCTTGTTATGAATAACATGTTGTCAATTTATATGTATAAGTATTGCTACACCTCTGGCTTTAGAAGAGTGAGATGCAGCGACACAAGAACCTATCCATGGGCCTTTAAGGACTTGAGGGTCTGTTTTTTTCCAATGTGTCTCCTGGAGAAGAACAATCTCAGGGGACATAAGTTTAAGCTGGTTTAAAATCTTTTTCCTTTTAACTGGGGAGTTAAGGCCATCTACATTCCATGAGATTATTCAGATCTGTAGATCCGTTTGAATGGTGTTGGGGGGGGGGGGGGGGGGGGTTGATTACATTGTGGATTCTATCCAGGGTCTAAGTGAAGCAGAAACCTCACATAGAATATATGAACACTGTGAGGACCTTCCATATCCCAGCGCTTGGAAGGTTGTCCTCGCTCAGGTAGTGAGACCATCTCAGGGGGCACGTCAAGTCCCCTCAGGGTAACCTGTAAAACAAGATATTGTACAAACAGTGGCCAACAGGGCCCAACATTAGCAACAGAGCATGTGATCAGTATACATTGGGTGACATTGTAATGATCGCCCGTAAAGTAATTCAGAAACGGTACGATCATGAACTTTGTTGAAAGTGTAAAACTACTTTCCAGAATAATGAGTTAGTCTGAGTCAGACAGATACAATAAAGTGTTAGGTTGGGTTGGCACCCAGCAGGTTTCTAAACAATTTCTAACTTCTTAAGGGTGTCTCTGGCTTCTTTGGGAGATTCTAGGATGTAAGAAATATATAATTGTGCATCAGACGAAGGCGAGCCGGGAACATCAGGTTGAATCTGATTTGTTTCTCAACCAGAATTTTGCATATCGGTGTGAATTCCCTCCGTTTAGTGGTAACTAGCATGGAGTAATCCTGGAAAATCAGGGCACTTTCTCCTTGTAACAGTGTGGTCTTGATATCTGTTTTGTCCTGAAAATTCAGTAATTTGATAATGACTTGTCGCTGTTTCGTGACAGATTCTTTGTGCTCTGATCCGTTTCGGCGGGCCCTTTCAATGAGCGATTGGTTATTCTCGGTGTGAGATGCAAGCCAGTTTTGAATGGTATGCAGGAGCACTGATGGTTTGATTGATTCCGGTATGCCGACATTTCTTAGGTTGTTTCTTCGGCTTCTGTTCTCAAGATCATCCACTTTATCTGAGAGAATGTGAAGCTATATGTTTTGCTGCTCCATCGTCTCCTGTAGTTGAGTGGTATTATCCTCAAGATCACTGTGTCTTTTTTCTATCTCATTCAGGCGTATGGTATTGGAGGCAATTCCATTGCTGTAGAAATTGATGCCTGTAATTCCTGGAATTTTAAATCAAACATAGACCCCAATAGCTTTACCACCTCTGTGGCCACTTCTGAAGCCGATGATCCCAGTGATGCCATGTCTGCATTGTATCTTCCATTGAAGCATTAGCTGAATCTGAGAAATTTTCTCGCTGGGCCGCAGACTGTCTGTCTTGTATTCGTGCGGGGAGGCTTTGGATCTAGTTTGGTTAGAGGTGTGTCCAGTTTGGACAATTTAGATTCTTGTTTAGACTATTTCGTCTTATTGACATTTTTCCATGGTATATGGTACCTGCCAATATGGTAGTATTCTGGGTGCCAAATTATATCAAGGGGTTTACTGTAGCATAGAGTCACAATACAATTTTCCAAAGATAGTCAGCTATCAATCTGTCTCAGTGGATAAATTCACATTTTTCCTTCAGATAGATCAGATTCCGGTGAGATGAATCAGGTTTTTAGGAAATGCTGAGGATAAGCCCCCAATATTGGTAGCAGTAGACGTAGTTAAATGTGAGGACAATACCGTCAGTCCACGTAGGTAGATAGCTGAGACATGGTATACAAATCTCAATGATAAAAAGAGAGTATAAAAATTGTATGTTTCCTTCAGAGATCAGCACCTTCAGGCCAAACCAGGCCTGTATAATCAAATTCAGGTGTGAGGACCTGCCAGGCCTGCTATTAATCAGCTTTGTCAGGCCGATGCCTTCCAGGCCCAGTATATGTTTTTCCGCACACCCACTGACCAAATTCACAAAAGGAGGTAATATAAGACACTTAGTTTATACAGGGGACATAGAGCTGGTTGCACTATACAGAATCAAAGTATTCACATATGCACAAAGTCAGGTAGTTTTAGACCACTGTCCTCCAGACCCAGGACATGAGATTTGCCAGCTCCTTGTCTTTATGAGGGTAACGCCAACATATAAAAACGAGAGTATGATTAATATGCCTCCCCCAGGTTATGCTGGTCCCGCTCCCCTGTAGACCCTTGCAAGGCTAGTGGTCTTTTTGCAAACCGGTGAAGGGCCCAGTTAATAGTTTGTGAACCCGCTTTTCGTGCAGGGTTCCCTGTAAAATGGCCACCGGCAAGCTTTTGGCGGGAAAGAGCTCCAAGAGACTCTGTTGCTCCTTGTCCGAGGACACTATAGCCTGGGCCCGCGTTTTTTCAATGGACAGTAGTAAGAGATTGTAGGAGAGAGGCCACACCACTTATTACATTACATTACATTAACATTTATTTATATAGCGCCAACAATTTACATAGCGCAAGATACAGAGCATCGAAGTGGGTGCATCGAGCATTGGGCTTGTTTGAAGGTTGACGGTACTATTCCAGAGGACGGAGAGAGGTTGATGAGATGGCTTAGAGTTGGACAGAGTACAGTGGAAAGAGAGGAAACAAGGTGAGACGGGATGGGATCTAGCGCACAAGTAGTAGATGTTGAGCAGGAGAGTAGGTCGTCTACCTCTTTCTCATCTTCGGGGAAGAAGATATTTAGAGTGGGTTTGGGGGATGGGAACGAGGCAAGAGGTAGCTGGGGCAAGTCACGGGAGGTGAAGTTACACCTGATAGTCTCAACTGGTTTGAAGTGAGGGGCAGGGCGGAGGAGCAGGAGGGCAGAGGAGAGCATTAAATGTTAAGAGACGTTTGGGATGAGAGGGTGGATATTAAGGTAGAGAAATAGTGTTGCTTGGATTGAGCGAGAGCAGAGTTGTAGGAACACAGCATGAACTTATAATGAAGGAAATCCTCCTTGCAGTTTGATTTCCTAAAACACCGCTCAGCCGTGCGAGTACATTTTTGGAAGTACCGTGTTTGCTTTGTGTGCCACGGTTGTTGGTTGGGTCTGCAGGTCACTTTTGGCAACAACAGGGGCAATGTTGTCAAGGGCTGAGGTGAGGATGCTGTTGCAAAAGTTAGCAGCTTCCTCTGGACATGAGATGGATGGGAAGGTGGGGAGAGAGGTTTTAAGAGCTGTGGTCAGTAGCGGGAGGGTGGAGTTAGATAGCAGTCTTTTGAATTCAGTCAGGGGGAGACGTGCAGTAGTCGACTGAGGTACAGTGGGATAAAAGGTAAGAAGGTGGTGGTCAGACTGGGGGGAAGGTGAAAGGGAAAAGTTCGAAATGGCACATGATTTATTGAAAACTAAGTCTAGTGAGTGACCGACAGTGTGGATTGGAAAGTTGGTCCACTTGGAGAGGCCAAAGGAAGAGGTTAGGGAGAGGAGTTTTGAAGTAGCAGGAGAGTTGGTAAGGTCAATGGGAATGTTGAGATCTCCCAGAATGAGACATGGTACATCAATGAAAAGAAAGTTGGGGAGCCATGTAGAGAAGTTGTCAAATAACTGGGAAGTTTAGAGCAAATTTCTACAAATCAGGTAAGAGAAAGTTACCAGAGCATTTAGGGATAGCAATAAATTTAACAATATTCACTAAGGTCTTAAATGTTATTAGTTACGTAGAGTTACAAAGAACATTTTTACTAAACAAATACAAAGGAATTTAGATGTGGCTAATCAAAACAAGTAATAAGAGGGCCCAATCGGGACCAGTTGGTAAAATCTTCTTCATATGCCTTTTGTAGTAGTGGAAGTCGAAGATGATGCAGACAGCCTTGGTTACTTGAAGTGAGTGGTGGATAGAAAAGTCAGGTCTGTGAAGCTTTTGTAGTAGTGGAAGATGATGCAAACGGCCTTGGTTACTTGAAGTGAGTGGTGGATAGAAAAATCAGGTCGTTGATGTCTTCGTTTTCCAACTGAACCATGATGTGCAGGTGCGTGGAAGAAGATGAAGATGGCCGCCGTGAACTCCAGTTGTGGGTTCCGAAATGGCGGGACTCCGGGCTTTTGGAACGGGAGAGCCGGGGACCAGGTGTCAGATCACTCTTCCTTCCCTCTAGGTATCCCTGCAGTGGCAGACCATCTGGAAGCCGTACCTGTGAGTAGGCGACCAAGTTATGTTCCGTCTACTTGGAGCTCAGCTTCTTCGCGGCCATTCACTTTGGCTCCGCCCCGGAAATCCTGGATACTTTTTTAATGAGCCGGAGCATATGCATGTTAGTATAGGCATTAATATTTATTTAGTGCTTGTTGATCCAAGGAGAAATCTGATTGCCATTTAAAGTCGAGAAGGAATTTTTTCCCCCACTGAAGGCAGAATTCGAAATTGCTGAAGGGATTTTTATTTGCCTTCTTTTGGATCAACATCAGTAAACATGGGATAGGAAAATGGTTGAACTTGATGGACGCAAGTCTTTTTTCAATCTAATCTACTATGTAACTATGTAAACCCAAAGCAGCCAGAAACACACCAAACTGACAACTACCTGTATCATCCCCATAGATTTCTATGGAATGATACACTCATTTTAGGAGGAATGGAAATAGCCGAATTCCGCCCAAAATGAAAATTTAGAACAAAAATTTTCAAAAAAGTTGGGGTATTGGTCCGTTTTGGCTATTTTTATGCCTGGTCCGACACTCATATCCCACAGTTTGAGTGTTAATCAATTAAAATGCATGTCAGTACCCAAGTGGTCTGTTGGGAGATCTTTAAAACATTAATTTTAGGCAACCTAATAGTTTAAATTAATAAAAACATTTGTTCGGCACACCATGCTCCAGGGAGTGGGTCAAGCACATATTGTTTGCACGTAATTAAATATAAATACTTTTTTCCTCCTTTTGATCTTTGAACTTGACCTCCACCTCACTTGTGAGATTTATGAAACCTGACTCAAAAGGTACATCTTTAGTTTTTGCATAAACTTCTGTCACATTTCAAACCAGTACAATGATTGAAAAGTGCTTTGTATAGAACAATTCCTTTACTCTCCTTACTATTGGGGTTTTCTACTGCCATTTTCTTTTTGTAAACTACTTATACTGCATTTAAAGGGATTCTGTCACCTAAATATTTGTAGAGAAAAAATGATCAAAATGGATTTTTGCATTGTTTAGCAGAATTGCAAACAAATGCATAAATTATGATTTAAATTTGTTATTTTTTTTTATAGTGTCTCCTATTTATGACATCTTGATATCCAAATTACACATTTCCCATTGAAAGGTATCGTATTTGCTTGATTATATAAAACAAGGTTTTTTTCAGAGCAAATGCTCTGAAAAAGACCACTTGTCTTATATTCAAGGTGCTCTGACTATAAGAATAGGAGCTGCAGGGGATCTGGATCCTCCTTGCAAGCAGTCGGTGGATGTCTGCATTATACGGGACTTCTACAATGAAAGGTCATATATCGGGGGGGGGGGGGGGCAGCATTAGATTTGTCTGGGGTGGCAGATGGCTGTGTGGCGGCAGCATTGGCTTAGTCTTGGGGGCAGATGGCTGTGTGGGGGCAGTATTGGCTTAATCCGATGGGGAATACGCCTGTGGGAGTAGCATTGGCTTAGTCTGGGGGTGGGGGGCAAATGGCTGTGTGGGGGCAGCATTGGTTTAGTCTGGGGGGGCAGATGGCTTTGTGGGAGCAGCATTGGCTATGTCTGGGGGGGCAGATGGCTGTGAGGGGGGTGCATTGGCCAAGTCTGAGGGGGCAGATTGGGAAATAAAAACAAGAAATGCATTTTTTCCCCATCAAAATGTTTATTAAATATGAAAAAACTGTTTACCTGTAGGGTAGTCGGTCCTTTTTTTTAACTCCTAAATGGATATCCAAAGTTTGAGGGGTCTTATATTTGAGCAAATATGGTAGTTAATTTGCATATCAAGCCACAGGTGAATTAACATACACCACAGACACATTTTAATTAATTGTTTCTCTTAATTTATGCTTTTGCTTGCGATTCTGCTAATACAAAGTATTTTTATTCTGAACATTCACAGCATAAACATTTAGGTGACAAAATTAATTTAAAGGGACTGTCCAGTGCCCATAATGCATCTTCCAAATGTTAATCCATATGAATGTCCTTTCAAAGTGCTTTAAAATAAGTAAAAGTCAGTTGTTGTTTTTTTACTGCAGGAAGCAATGAGAATAATTTCATTCAAATGAATGGAATTTCCCAAATCTCTAGAGATGTCTTACATCAATGTGTTGCACTGTTAAGAGATCCTACTGTGTACAAGAGCAAGTCTATCACATTCCACACAATGCATTCTATTCCAGCAGCACAGGAAGTGACTAAATGAAACTAAACGTTCTATGCTCGGTGTCCATATAATCAGTGCTGCTGTACCTGTATTATACATCCAGGGTAATCAATGGGGGAGGGCTTGAATAAAATATCGAAATATGATAAATATGATTTACATATTTATCACACTAGAAAAAAGCCTGTGCACTATACGAGCAGTAGTCTTCAACTTGCTCTAAAGTGAGTTTGAGGACTAGACTGTCCCTTTAATAATGACTATGCCATAGATGTTCTAATTTATTTTCTATCCAACCCACCCCATTAGGTTGATATGGATGATGGTGATGCTGAGGTAGAACGCTTGAAAAGAACTTTGAAAGTTCTCCGACAAAAGAGAAAGAAGCCGGTATGTTTATATGTCTTGTGCAATATATTTTATTTTAGCAGTTAAAAAAAAAACAAAAAAAACTTTATTTTAAAGATTTCGATATCTATCTATCTTTTTTTCTTATACAGCAACTCTTTAAAAGCAAATCCGGTCAACAACGATCACCTTTTGCCTCTTAATCAATTAAATACGGCATTTGCATATGCCCACCCAGATTCCCTTTAGTACTGTAAACGCGTGATTATGTGGGAAAAGCAGGCCTTTTGGCTTGTTTGATATGTGTGGATTTGTGTTTGATGATTTCTCTGCTTCTCACTGAATTGCAGGTGGAGGGGTTTACCTAGAACACTTACATCACCAATGCGTAAATGGTTTCTGCTTTAAATATAAAAATGGTAATGCAGGGTTTTACTGCAGTTCTTCAATGTAGATATTAGAACTAAAAGTTAGAATTAATGTGCCCTGGACATTTCTGTAAAAAAAAAAAAACATACACAAGCCTAGATATATGAAATATAGAGATATAGAATATATATAAACATATATTTATTTTTTTGTTTTTGTTTTCAGAACTATATTTAATAGTTGTAAACCAGAAAGCAGTAAAAAAAAAAAAGGGAGAAACCATTAGTAGTACAATAAAAAAAAAAAAAGATTTGATCATGTGCTTCTTAAGTCTTTTTTTGTTGCTTGTTTTTGTTAAAAAAACAAAACTTTTTAATAATTTGTGTGTTTTTCCGTTGTAAATTTTTTTTTCTTTTCCTATTTTTGGCTTAGAATCACATACATAAAACATAACGTAGTATGTACACTTTTGCTAAAGAATGTCTGCCTACTATTGACTTTTCATTTTCTCTTTTAATTATCAGTTGGTCGAGCCGGCTGTAAATACACATGTAGATGAACCAGTGGAAGACCTTACGGCAGCTATCAAAGGACAACGTGGTAAGTGTGGTGAAGTTGTGAACGCTGTGTCAGCATTCTGTTTCTGATTGGTGATTCTTACGAGCCAATTAAAGTGACCATAATATATGTGTCCATGTCTGAACACCAATGAGAACAAGAAAACAAACTGGGGGGAAAAAAAAGCTATTGTGGATGGATGCACTCCCCTCCCCCCCCTTTTTTTTTGCCCCCCCCCCCCCCCCCCAATTTTCTATGTGTTGTTATTTATTAACATTGTAATTTAATTGCATAATTAATTCATACCAATATGTTATCACAATAAAAACTGACTGTAAAGTGCCTGATCAATACTTTCATCATTGATTTAAATATGGACAGGATACATTGATATTTACTGTTTTTATGTATAACATATATGCTATTTCTCTTTCATTGTAAAAGTTGTTATTGTAAAAATATCTCTTTAACCCCTTAGCGACAGATGACGTGCCAGGCAAATCACGGCAAATCGAGGACTTGCCGACAGGTGACGTGCCTGGCACGTCATGCACTAAATTGAGTAAAGAAAGCGACCAGCGGTCGCTTTCTTTACTCTAACGGTGTTGCTACAATGCCTCTAGGTAGAGGCATTGTGCAACACCCCCCAAATGTGCAGGGGCGCGCTACGATCACTCCCCGGAGTGATCGTAGCATCCATTTAAAAATGGCTGCGCCCGCTGCACACATGTGCTTAGAAAGCGAACGATCGTTCGCTTTCTAAGCATCTGCGGTGTTGTTAAAGTGCCTCGCTAGCGAGGCACTTAACAACACCTTCAGGCTCCCCAGAACCGATGGTGGTCGCTCTCCTGAGCGACCCCATCGGCTCAGTAGAAGGGAACGCTGCCTGTACAGGCAGCGCTTCCCTTCTAATGGCAAGAGCATCGGAAGTGAAAGTATTTCACTTCCGATGCTCTAGGGGGAGCCAATCGATGCCGGCACAACAGATCTATGTGATCTGTGTGCAGGCATGTATGGTAAGTGCTCTGATGAGCACTTACCATACTGTCAAAGGCAATATTAGTAAATATTGCCTTTGACAAGTATTGATCTGCCTCCCTCACCTTACTAGTTTTAGTAAGGGAGAGAGACAGATCAGATAAAGTAAAAAATAAAATAAAATAATAAAAAAAATATTTAATAAAATTTTAAACACCAAGGGCTTTTATAAAAGCCATTTAACCCCTTCCCTGCCATTGATCGCTGTGTACGCAGTGATCATACACAGCAGCACATTTTTTGCTGTCTGCATTTTTTAGGGGTTAATTTTTTTTACTGTAATTCATTACAGTATAAAAAAAGCTCTTTTAAGAGAGATTAACCCCTTTCTTGCTGTAGATCACTGCCTAAGCAGCGATCTGACGCAAATGCAGCAATCTTGCTGCAGAAGCATTTTTAATTTTTTTTAAACTTTTTTTTATTACACCCGTCACGTGTTAATTATACCCGCTAGGGGACTACGTTTAACGTAAAAAAAATTTTTTTTAGCTGTCTGAGCGCATGTATAGCGATCAGTAAAAGCTGATAAGTGACAAAGGCGGGTTGGCGTTTGCTCAGATGAGCATCACCATTCGTCTGGTTAGATCAATATTTGTAAATATTTGATCTGACCCGTGTAGATCTGCCTCCCTCTCACTTGAGTTTTAGTGAGGGAGGGAGACAGAGCTGTATAATGTAAGTTTTTAATTATAATATATTTAATAGAATTGAGACCCAAAGGCTTTTATAAAAGCCGTTTCCAGTATTTAACCCCTTCCCTGCAATTGATCGCTGTGTACGCAGTGATCTTACACAGCAGCACATTTTTTGCTGTCTGTGCATTTCTTTAGGGGTAAATTTTTATTACAGTATATCAAAGGCTCTTTTAAGAGCTATTAACCCCTTCCTTGCCATATATCACTTCCTAAGCAGCACATATGGTCACTGCCTAAGCAGTGTATATGGTCACTGCCTAAGCAGTGTATATGGTCACTGCTTAAGCAGCGCATATGGAGCAATCTGGTAGCAGAAGGATTTTTTTTGTCACACTCGCTAGGGGTTAATTATACCCACTAGGGGATTACGTGTATTCCTTTTGAAGCTGTCTGAACGCGTGTATAGCGATCAGTAACAGCCGATCAGTGGCAAAGGGTGATTTCTCAGATGAGCATCACCATTCGTCTGGTTCGATCAATATTGGTAAATATTGTTCTGACCCATATGGATCTGCCTCCCTCTCCTCACTTGAGCTTTAGTGAGGGAAAGAGACAGATCTGTATAACATAATTTTTTGATTGTAATAAATTAAATAAAATGTTAAAAAATTGTGAGTCCCAGGGGCTTTTATAAAAGCCATACCCTTTGTATAGTGTAGTGTATTAACCCCTTCCCTGCCACTGATCACTGCACAGCAGAACATTTTTTCTTGTCTGTGCATTTTTAGGGGTTAATTTTTTAGTACAGTACTACAAAGGCTCTTATAAGAGCTATTAACCCCTTCCTTGCTCTACATGTTCAAATTCCAAGTTTGAAAATCAAAAAGCGCACCTCTCAAATGTAGCCTTTCAACCCTTAACAAAGCTGACAAAGCTATGCATGGGTGGTATCCCTGTGCTCGGGAGATGTTGCTGAACATATATTGTGGTATTGTTTGTCAGTGACACATACCGAAATATGTGAATTTTGTGTCTAAAGTGCAATGTATGTGGGAAAAAATACACAATAAAATGACTACCACAAACTTTGACAAAGGCTGGTGGTAGAATTGGTGCATGGAAAGTGTTAAAATAACACCATTTAAAATAGCCTAGGGTGTCTACTTTTACAAAATATATACTTTTTGGGGTAAAATACACTGTCCTACTTTTAAAAAAAAGTCCCAAATGAAAGATGGGCTCAGGCTGACTACACGTCAATATTCCAAGTTGAAAATGCGCACCTTCACAATGTGGCCCTTTAGCCCCCAAACAACCCAACAAACCTATGCATGGGTGGTATCCCTGTACTCAGGATATGTTGTTGAACACATATTAAGTTATTGTTTGGCAGTGACACATACCAAAATCTGTGAATTTATGTCTAAAATACAATATTTGTGAAAAAAAAACACACAAAAATTACTACCACAAACTTTGACAAAGGCTGGTGTTAGAATTAGTGCATGGAAAGTGTTAAAATACCACCATTTGAGATAGTCTAGGGTGTCTACTTTTAAAAAATATATGGGTTGATGGGGTAAAATACACTAGCTGGCTTCAAATATGTCCCAAATGGGACATGGGTGCAGGCTGTCTGCATGTAAAAATTTCAAGTTGGAAAACAAAAAACTGCACCTCACAAATTTGGCATTTTAGCCCCCAAACAACCCAACAAACCTATGCATGGGTGGTATCCCTGTACTCAGGAGAAATAGTAGAATCTATTTAGCATGTTTTCTCGTTAGCTATTGTCGATGAGGAGAAGTTGTTTCAAATAAAAGTCAGGAAATTTGTGTTTTATTTTTTTTTACCATATTTTATTATTTTTTTTAATAATATGATAAGATATGATCAAAAAGATGGCATCCATAGAAAGCCCTTCTTGTCCCGATAAAAACAATATATAATTTGTGTGGGTACAGCAAATGACAAAGAAGAAAATTACTGCTAAACACAAACAGCACAGAAATGTTAAAAATGTTTCAAAGGCTCTGTCCTTAAGGGGTTGAAAAAAATATATTTTGGAAAAAAAGAAAACAAACTTGCATGATATAAATCTGTACATTCAAGTTACATTGACAGCAGCATACATGGAAGGAAGATCAAGTAGTTTTTCTTAAACCAGCGGTATGCCTGTTGTAACAGCCCACCCCTAGTGATACCTCTGACGATACTATTGGCTTTCTATAAACCGAACTAGAGTCCCCATGGGGACTCTAGTTCGGTTTATAGATAGCCAATAGATTTACATGTATTCCATAAGCCGAAAGTCTATACGCTGAAAGACATTCTGTTTATAGACTTTCTTTTTAAAGAATAGCAATAGCATGAAATGTATTCTATAAAACGAAGGTCTATAAACCGAATGTCGTTCGGTTTATAGACTTTCGGTTTATGGAATACATGTAATGCTATTGCTATTCTATAAACCGAAATAGAGTCCCCATTCATAAGAATAGGTCAATTGACCTATTCTTAATGAATGGGGACTCTATTTCGGTTTATAGAATAGCAATAGCATTACATGTATTACATCTGAGAGTCAAATAGAACCGTCAAATACTGTGCTTACAGCGCACTTTGAAAAATTCTAATAGTTTTGTGTTCTAAATAGTACATTTGCGTCTTGCGGTGCACTACATATCTGAGAGTCAAATAGAACCGTCAAATACTGTGCTTACAGCGCACTTTGAAAAATTCTGGCTACCTCCTCCTCCTCCTCCAGCTCCGCTTCCACACCGCCACGGTCACCGCCTCCTCAACCTATGGGTCACTTAGTATAAACTGAAAGAGAATACCCTGCACTCCAACCCTCTCTCAAATGGATAATTCTGTTGATCCTCCTGGCAGCCATGCTTTAGATTTAGATTTATGTTCTTCCAAAGCTAAAATCAAAGATTCCATCTAGTGCTATTTTATGGCTCAGCTGTGTTTTTAATTTGTATGTATTTTATGTTTTTTGTTATTGTAAGTTATTTCCCTATCCATATTTGTTTGCAGGGCACTTGTCCTACTCTTACCCACATTTTAATTCCTTTTGCAGCCCTCTAGCCCTTTTCAGGACTTTTTTAGAGGCATTTTAGTGCCCAAAAGTTCGTGTCCCCATTGACTTCAATGGGGTTCAGGGTCAAGTTCGAGCCCAAACCCGGACTTTTTTCCGAAGTTCTGCCGAACCTGAACATCCAGGTGTCCGCTCAACTCTAGTTATAACCTATACCAATACATGCATTTAATTTTACTAAATAATATCCTAATTACAATGTTTCAGATCTGCCGCCATTGAGTGCTTCCCCATCAAAATCCAGCTTTGCAGAGAGTTCCATGAGGGAACGACTCAGAGAGAAATTAAAGGCGGGACGGGTAAATTTTAAATGTGATTTGTTTTTTATTCATAGATTATCTTCATTCTGATTTTTTTTTTTGCGTTGTTTTCTTCCTAATTTAAAGTCCTAGTAACAAACCTCTTGATCATGAACCATCCTAGAACATCATATGTTCAGATTAATTCAAATGACTTACAATTATAGGAATAAGTAATGCAGCTAATGTTTCACAATGATCTGAATTGTTCTATCCATAATTGAAAACTTCCTCTGTCTAGGGGTTGATGTAGAAACATTGCAGATGGGAAATGCAATTGACTGTGGTATGCTTCTTTGCTTTATTGTGTAACTTTTTAGATTATGTGGCTATAAAAGAATTAGACACGGTCTACATTTCCCAATAAAGCACCATCACTAGTACACCAGGGAGAGGCTTCATGTGTTGATACTTTGCACTAACTGAAGTAATTTTTAATTTCATATTTTCCTGGACCCTTTCTATAGAGTACTTTCCATAGAGTACTTCATATGTACTTCTGAGTCATACTATCTATTTTTGTTGTAACATGGGCACCTCCTCTATATGTACCATAGTCGAGAGCTGAAAGCATACTCAAGCAAGAGTCGCCTGGTATCTCTCCACGAACTCAATCCCGACATACAGATACGGTGACAAGATTTGATGAAGATGTAAGTACCCATCCTGCAGTCACTTTTCATTTTAAGGCTGTTTATAAATGAGCTTGACATTTATTCTTCTTTTTTTACATTGGTCTATGTTTTTATGTAACAAAATGTAGATTGAGGTTCCAGAGTTTGACAGTGATAGAGAGTTACAAGGGAAACCTAAATGTCAATCTCTGAATTATTGCACTTGTGATATGTTCATTCTTAAAGGGACAGTATATTCACCCTCTTTTATTTTTTTTTTAATGCATATTAAATCTGATAATAAGACATTTAAATTTAATATTTCATTGGTGTAGTAGCTGTTTGCTTGATGAGCACTAATCATACAGTCAAAGGCAATATTTGTAAATATTGCCTTTGACAAGTATTGATCTGCCTCCCTCTCCTCACTAGTTTTAGTGAGGGAGAGAGACAGATCAGATAATGTAAAAAAAAATATTTTTGTAATAAAATTAAATATTTAATAAAATTTTAGAAACCAAGGGCTTTTATGAAGCCATTTCCAGTGTTTAACCCCTTCCCTGCCATTGATCGCTGTGTACGCAGCAGCACATTTTTTGCTGTCTGTGCATTTTTTAGGGGTTCTTTTTTTTTTTTTACTCTAATTCATTACAGTATAACAAAGGCTCTTTTAAGAGCTATTAACCCCGTGCTTGCTGTAGATCACTGCCTAAGCAGCGATCTGACGCAAATGCAGCAATCTTGCTGCAGAAGCATTTTTACTTTTTTTTTTTTTTAAACTTTTTTATTACACTTTTTTTTTTTTAGCTGTCTGAGTGCATGTATGGCGATCAGTAACAGCTGATCAGTGGCAAAGGCGGTTTGGTGATTGCTCAGATGAGCATCACCATTCGCCTGGTTAGATCGATATTTGTAAATATTTGATCTGACCCGTGTAGATCTGCCTCCCTCTCCTCACTTGAGTTTTAGTGAGGGAGACAGACAGAGCTATATAATGTAAGTTTTTAATTATAATATATTTAATAAAATTGAGACCCAAAGGCTTTTATGAAAGCCGTTTCCATTGTTTAACCCCATTCCTGCCATTGATCGCTGTGTACGCAGTGATCTTACACAGCAGCACATTTTTTGCTGCCGGTGCATTTTTTAGGGGTTCATATTTTACTGTGATTTATTACAGTATATAAAAATCTCTTTTAAGAGCTATTAACCCCTTGCTTGCCATATATCACTGCTAAGCAGCGCATATGGTCACTGCCTAGGTAGCGCATATGGAGCGACCTGGTCGCAGAATAATTTTTTTTGCTATCAGCATTTTTTTTGGTCACACTCGCTAGGGGTTAATTATACCCACTAGGGGATTACTTGTATTCCTTTTGAAGCTGTCTGCACGCGTGTTTAGCGATCAGTAACAGTCGATCAGTGGCAAAGGCGGTTTGGTGATTGCTCAGATGAGCATCACCATTCGCCTGGTCGGATCAATATTGGTAAATATTGTTCTGACCCATATGGATCTGCCTCTCTCTCCTCACTTGAGTTTTAGTGAGGGAGAGAGACAGATCTGTAAAATATAAGTTTTTTTAATTGTAATAAATTTAAATAAAATGTTACAAAATTGTGAGACCCAAGGGCTTTTTATAAAAGCCATACCCTTTGTATTAACCCCTTCCCTGCCACTGATCACTGCACAGCAGAACATTTATTCTCATCTGTGCATTTTTAGGAGTTAATTTTTTTCTACAGTACTACAAAGGCTCATATAAGAGCTATTAACCCCTTCCTTGCTCTATATGTCAAAATTCCAAGTTGGAAAACCAAAAAGCACACCTCTCAAATGTAGCCTTTCAACCAAAAAAGCTGACAAACCTATGCATGGGTGGTATCCCTGTGCTCAGGAGATGTTGCTGAACACATATTGGGGTATTGTTTGTCAGTGACACATACCAAAATATGTGAATTTGTGTCTAAAGTACAATGTATGTGGGAAAAAATACACAATAAAATTACTACCACAAATTTTGGCTGGTGGTAGAATTGGTGCATGGAAAGTGTTAAAATACCACTATTTGAGATAGCTTAGGGTGTCTACATTTAAAAAATATATGGGTTGATGGGGTAAAATACACTGGCTAGCTTCAAATATGTCCCAAATGGGACATGGGTGCAGGCTGTCTGCATGTCAAAATTTCAAGTTGGAAAACCAAAAACTGCACCTCCAAAATTTGGTCTTTTAGTCCCCAAACAACCCAACAAACCTATGCATGAGTGGTATCCCTGTACTCAGGAGAAATAGTAGAATCTATTTAGCAGGTTTTTTCATTCGCTTTTGTTGATGAGGAGAAGATGTTTCAAATCAAAGTCATGAAATTTGTGTTTATTTAGTTTTACCATATATTTTTTAATTTTTTTAAAAATAATATAAGATATGTTCAAATTGATGGCATCCAAAGAAAGCCCTTCTTGTCCCGATAAAAACAATATATAATATGTGTGGGTACAGCAAATGACAAAGAAGTAAATTACAGCTAAACAAACGGCACAGAAATGTGATAAAATAGCCATTGTCCAGAATGGACAACATTTTTTCAAAGGGTCTGTCCTTAAGGGGTTAAGCACCACCTCCAAACACTTTTTAAGTTGCTGTTATGAAACTGGCTGGCTTTCCCAGCAATGTCCGAGTGAGAGGATGATGCATAACAACTGCTGCAGCATTAATCCTTACAGTGCCATGGTCTGAATAATCCTTCAGCACTGAAAGAAAACAAAATACCGTATTTGCTCGATTATAAGACGACCCTGATTATAAGACGACCCCCAAACTTTGGATATTCCATTACGAAAAAAATTAAAAGCCTGAATATAAGACTACCCTATAGGAAAAAAGTTAAACTTTAATATATTCACATGTAAATTGCTTTTTTAAGAAAAAATTATGATATAAAAAAAATGCATTTCTTGTTTTTATTTCCTTTTATGTCCCAATGCTGCCTCTCTCTTTCCCTTGCCCCCAGCTTTCTCTCTCTCCCCCCCTTATTGTTGTCTCTCTCTCCCCCTCCCTTTGTCTCCCCCCTTGCTCCCCTTGTCTCTGTCTCTTCCCCCTCCCTCCCCTTCGTTTCTCTGCCCCCCCCCCCCCCCACACCTGTTTCTTGATCCCTGGTGGCTAGTGGGGGCACCCGGGTGATGTGTGCACGATACTTGCAGTCAACCTCCATGCTGCCCGACGCCTCCGTCTATTATAACGGACAGCCAGTCTGTCATAATAGACGGAAGTGTCGGGCAGCATGGAGGATGTCTGCACGTATCATGCAGACATCCCCCGGCTGCCCGATTCTCCCTGGTGGCTAGCATGATGTCAGACCTCCCCTGCTACCGCCCGGCACGACCGCCGGGACTTTTATCATGAAGCCGGAAGTACCCGGCTTCATCATAGAAGTCCCGGCGGTCGTGCCGGGCAGCAGCAGGGGGAGTCTGCGCTCATCGTGCAGACATCCCCTGCTGTTAGAGAGGGGGATCCAGGTCCCCTTCAGCTCTGCTGTCAGATTTGAGGTCAGATTATAAGACGACCTCGAATATAAGACGAGGGGTATTTTTCAGAATTTTTTTTCAGAAAAAAAACCTTGTCTTATAATCGAGCAAATACAGTACACAAACCTTGCAGAACTCCCTCCCCAATAAACAGAACACATACAAACACATATCCCCCCCACCCCAACGCCACTTCCTGAGAATGCTACATTCTCTCCTGCCATGCCTAATTCCAATAATTCCAGCTGGTAATAAATTAGTTATGTTGAATTTAAAGATTGTATCAAGTGTAGGGATTTTTAATAGAAATGCTTTATTGAAATTATAGAAACAAACTACGTTATTGAGCTAGATTTGATCCAGATTGCCTTAGCAGTTGGTGGGCATGTTGTTTAGAATCTTGGACCCAATACGCCTGCCCCTTCATAGTGCTATAAAATCAAACAAAGCTCAATTAGGTACATTATTTAAATCATTTCATTAAAGCATTTCTATTTAAAATGCATACAATTGATTAATAATCTTCTAATTAAAATAAATTCATTTTCTTCAGACCATTGTCTTTTAAGTACTAGAGTGAATTTAAATGACAACAAATCTGGATGGAGTTAACACTACAACTAACCCCTTCGCGACAATGGACGTGTCAGGCACGTCCTGCCGGGACGCTTTAACGGTTCTGGTCTATTACCTCACTGTCAAGGCAATAGCTAGCACCGACATTTCCTCTCTGGGGCACCCACGATCGCACCACGGAGCGATCGTGGGCGCCATATTGACGGAGCAGCATACTCGGTCAATATGGCTATGCCCTCTTGTGGTCAGAGCTTCGGAAGTGAAAGTAAATTCACTTCGTTGCTCTAAATATGTTGCTTGACTGCCCCTAGAGGCATTTAATTAGCTTAAAACTAGTATTATGGTTAGATTAATCTATAGGGTTAAAATTAAATAATTTTTAGCATAAGGGATAGGGTTAAAAGTAAATTGGAATATATTAAGGGTGGGGGCGGAGCCAACTGTAATGGTGGACAGACGTGTTTTAGCAGAGCTCCTCATTCAGCCTACGAAAAATCCCATCATAAATGGCTAATCCTGCCAAATTGGTCAAAACTCAGCATAATCCAGGAGTGGGGACCATGGGCAAGCAAAATAAAAAGGCAGATAGGACTTCCACAAACCGCAAGTCTGATATAGCTAACCTTCTGACGAGGCCCCAATTGAATGTGGCAGAGGCACCCTTCAACCCTTCATCGCGAGGTACAGACTCCTCATCGGAGGATTCGGAGGGGAATTATCAATCGATCAGCCCCGTTAAAAGACCTGCTGAAGCATTTGGCAAGCAATATGCTACTCAAAATGACATTAAACATCTGTTCCAGGAATTTCGGGCGGCGTGGCAGGCTGATATTCAGATCTTATGGACTGAAATAGGGTCGATTCAAACCAAACTTACCTCTCTGGAAGTATCCTCTTCGTCAGCGGAGCGAAAACACAGAGACGGAGAAGATAACCTCCACTCTGACTTTACAAGTAGGAAGGCTCAGCAAGCAGGTGGCAATGCTTGAAGCCAAGAGGAGACATACCAATGTCCGATTTCGGGGAATTCCGGAGACAGCCGGCCCCATAAACAGAATCTACTGCTAGCTATGAAGCTACCTGCCGACACTGCCAAGGTGATGGACGTTTTCGGTTTCAGATAGGCGAGAAAAGTCCCCTCGGAAGCTCCCAGAGATGTAATATGTAAGCTATCCTCGCTCTCAGATAAACTGGCACTACTGTCGGCAAGCCGCAAGCTGGGTCAGATCACCCACGATGGTCCCACTGTTCGGGTGTTCGATGACCTACCGCCCTCTACCCTGGCTTGGCGCCACTCTGTGGTTCCGTTGACATCACACCTACGGTCACTGGAGATCAAGTACAGATGGGGAATGCCGCACTTCCTCACAGTCTCCAAGAGAGACAAAGAACTACTTACTATCGAAGACCCACTGGATGTTCCTCAATTTCTGCAAGACCTGGACATTCCATCTGTAACGGAACTTGATGGACGCTTCATAGCTTGCGCTGAGGAATACAAGCACCGCACCGGACACCACAACCACCGCAGACTCCCCAACCGCCGTAGCTTAACTGGAGTCTTGCCGTCTTCTGTCCACCCTGGATCAGCTTCTGTCCTCCAGGACCGTGTGGGGAAGAACAAGCGCTTAAAAGAGCTAGTGATTATGCTGGGCAGGTTCCCTTTCAAGAACGAGACAAGGCTACATTTGAAGGGTGAAGTAGAACTGCCCAGAACTGTTTATTGATTCAGAAACAGAGAATATATACAGTTTTGACAAACCAGATTAGACAAAGGAACTATAACAGGATTAAAGTTTAAACTAAGGACATACAAAGGGAAATCCTGCCTCACACCTTTCAGGATACAAAGGTGTCCAGTTCAGATACATACAGGAAACTAAATGACTTACATAAAGACAATGGGAAAGGTGACATAATGACAGGGATTAAAGGATAGGATTCAATCTTAACTTGGGGAAAGCACAGTGAATAGGACAAAGACTTGGATCCTAGTAATTACAGGACATTCGTCCCCTCTTCTTGGGAGATAACTGAGTTAACCTTTGTATCAGCTCAATTATCTCCAAGCTAAAATATACAGGTTTTACACAATAATAATAACTTTCAAAATATGCATCACATTCACATAAAACATACATTTTCAGATTCAGCATACTTTAAATATGAACATAACTAAAAATCAGACAATTCCACCCAGTAGTTCAAAAGTTAGCTTTTTGGGGCATTTTCACCATTCCCCAAATATGTTCTTAAAGGGCCATTCACCCCAGGCCCATAGTCACAGGGGAGGAGGCTGGCAAGCAGGCCTCTCCAGGACCAAGTGGCGAAGGGCACTTCGTCACACCATCATTGCCTACCCAGGAGCCTGCTCCGATGCCCGTGGAGCCTTGAATCTTAAGATGTGATATACAGTAAAGCTGGATACTAGACGCTATACAACCATTTTATTCCTTCTACATATTGTTGACTTTGATTACTCTATATATGCACCACGTCCTGGTTACCTAAATCTTCCCGATTTTAGGTTTTCGTAGAATTCCTTATTGGATTAACGGTCCACCTGTACGACTGGATAATAATTATATGACTGCCCCCTAAGAAACCCCAACCCTCCCCATTCCCTTATAGTGGGTATCCTATACCCCAGGCACAGCCTCTTGTTGCTCTATGACTAGGGCCAGAGGCATTTTACTGGCCGTCAAAAGTACGGTCCAGACGCCCACCTCAGTCCAGCAGCCTCCTTAAACTGCGGGTGCCCTCACTCTTGGGGACACACTTTAACCCCCACTTTAATTCCTTCTTGATCATTAACTTTGTCCCAATCTTTCTATGCCCTTTTCAGTCCCCCCTTCTTATATCCTTTTCTTTTTTCTCAGGACCTGGATGTTCTGTTCGGAGTTGCAGGCTAAATATAAGTTTTGTAACTAGATCACTATGTTTATGTCCCTATGTGATGGTATCAAAGTGTTTTTACTATCATATTGATAACATTAAAAGGTTATTAGTTCCATTTATTAGCCCGAAAATATGCCTAATTTTTCATATGTATAGTGTTCAAGCCAGTACTGTATTTACCGCGAGGCATCCTAGGCGGATGCCTAGGGCGGCAAATTTTGGGGGGCGGCAGCGCACCCCAGCACTGAAAAAAAAAAAAAAAAATCAAATAAAAAATATAACAAATCCGGCCCTTTAAAAAAAAAAAATAGACCGTGCTTGCAGGCAGAGACGGAGGTGAGAGGGGATCGGAAGATCTCCCATCACCATCGCTCTGCCTGCCAGGCTGCATGGGGAGCCAAACAGGCAGCAAAGAGAAACCTCCGTGCTGCCTGTTCGGCTCCCCGTGCAGTGTGACACGGAAGTGCCGACAGTCACGTGACGGGCGCGCTGACGTCATACGCGCGCCCGGTCACGTGACCTGTCGGCACAATCCCCGGGAAGCCGAACAGGCAGCATGGGGGAAGACCATGCTGCCTGCCACTAGGGAAAGGTAAGTGCTGATGGGAGTCAGAGTGTGTGTGATGGGAGACAGTGTGTGTGTGACTGAGTGTGATGGGAGACAGCTTGGGTAGGGGGGTGCCCGGATTTTGTCTGCCTAGGGCAGCACAAAATCAAGATACACCACTGGTTCAAGCCCTTCCTGATTCTTAGTATGTACATAGGCATAGTTATGTCTGTTTTTCATTTCTTACTTTATAGTACAGTAGTCATAGTTCCTGTAAAAATGTTCTATTAAACCAAAAACGGAGTCATTATATGCACACAATATGATTTTATGTAAAGGCAATTACCTGCGTTATGTTCCAGATTTCTGTAACAATTGTTATTTTTGATGATGCTTGACTCAATAAAACTTTAATTAAAAAAAATATATATATACCATATTTATCGGCGTATAACACGCACTTTTTCTCCCTGAAAATAGGGGGAAAATGGTGTGTGCGTGTTATACGCCGAAAAAAAAAAAATCTGAAACTTACCTCGTTCCTGCTCTGTCCCCCGGTGCTCTGAAGCTGCGTGGCTGTGAGGGAAGCGTTGTGAGCTTCCCTCCAGCCGCGCGGTCAATAAAGTGTGTTTTTTTTTTTAAACAAACTTTATTGACCGCGCGGCTGGAGGGAAGCTCACAATGCTTCCCTCACAGCCACGCAGCTTCAGAGCACCGGGGGATAGAGCAGGAACGAGGTAAGTACTGGGGTCTGGGGGAGGAGGGTGGCATAACGAGCATACTAAGGGGCAATATCCTGGCATATTGGGGGCAATATCCTGGCATATTGGGGGCAATATCCTGGCATATTGGGGGCAATATCCTGGCATATTGGGGGCAATATCATGGCATATTGGGGGCAATATCTGGAATATTAAAATGGCATATTGGGGGCAATATCTGGCATATTAAAATGGCATATTGGGGGCAATATCTGGCATATTAAAATGGCATATTGGTGGCAATATCCTGGCATATTAAATGGCATATTGGGGGCAATATCTGGCATATTAAAATTGCATATTGGGGGCAATATCTGGCATATTAAAATTGCATATTGGGGGCAATATCTGGCATATTAAAATTGCATATTGGGGGCAATATCTGGCATATTAAAATGGCATATTGGGGGCAATATCTGGCATATTAAAATGGCATATTGGGGGCAATATCTGGCATATTAAAATGGCATATTGGGGGCAATATCCTGCGTATTAAATGGCATATTGGGGGCAATATCCTGGCATATTAAAATGGCATATTGGGGGCAATATCTGGCATATTAAAATGGCATATTGGGGGCAATATCCTGTATATTAAATGGCATATTGGGGGCAATATCCTGCATATTAAATGGCATATTGGGGGCAATATCCTGCATAATAAATGGCATATTGGGAGCAATATCCTGCATAATAAATGGCATATTGGGGGCAATATCCTGCATAATAAATGGCATATTGGGGGCAATATCCTGCATATTAAATGGCATATTGGGGGCAATATCCTGGCATATTAAAATGGCATATTGGGCTTCAAAGTTCTTTATTTGAAATTTAAGTTTTTTTTCCTAAACTTTCCTTCTTAAAATTAGGTGCGTGTTATACGCCGGCGCGTGTTATACGCCGATAAATACGGTATATATATATATTAAGGGCTAGCATAAGGGTTAGAGTTGGGGTTAAATTTAGTGTTAGGGTTAAATTTAGGTTGGGGTCAATATAGGAAAAATACTGAAAAATATGGAAGCATGCATATTTCTGAACTCGGGACAACATTTAGAAACTATTTAGACTGGGTCTTTTTTAGTGATTGTATTTGTGTAAATTATATTTTAGGTCAAAGTTAGAAAAAGTGTTTTTTTTTAAAATGTGAGAGAGAAAAAAATTAAAGCTAAACACAAACACCCCAGAAATGTCAAAACAGCCATTGTCACCAATGGAAAGTCAAGGTAAAAATGTATTGTCACTATGGGGCTAATTAATACGATTTCTATGTGAAAACTTCATGTATTTTCATGGAAAAAGAAAAAGCAAGCAGCATGCTATTCAGTGCATCATATTACTTTTTGTGCTGCAGTGTCCTTTTAATGACCTAGATTTTCGTCGTCGTCGAAGTACTACTACTACTACTACTACTACTACTACTACTACTTGCGAGACACAGCATTTCCTGGTTGTTGCGTGCTGACAAACGTGAAAAATAAAGTTTAGTGTTCCTTTAAACCAGCAACCAATCAGCATCAGTCAGTGCTGTGTCTGTCCAAAATATTCAGATGTTTCCCCGAAATGCTGCAGCTAGGTTGCCCATTAACCAGGCAACCAATCACAGAAGGAGCGACGTTTAGCTGGTTCCAAATATGGAGTGGGCTTTAAACCTTTAGCCAGTCACAGACGGACCAACGATTTAAACTTTACAGAACGTACCCAGTGACCGGGCTTAAGCTTTATTTGAAAGCGGCTGCTGAGGTATGTTTCTGGGGGCAAGGGAGGGACAACAGGGGTATAGCTCTTTTAACAGAGCAAAGTGTAATAAAGCATAACACTAACTGACATCTAGTTCCACAGTCCCACCGGGTACTGTGACACTAATAATACAAGGCAAAGAGACACTCCCATTTAACAGAGCATACTTTTGCGCTCAATTGATGGAATCTATAAGTAACAAATAGTATTGTCACAAAGTGAATCATGACAGCCTGCGTGACTGGGGCTCTTGGATGTAAAAAAAAAATAATTAATTAGCTTAAAACTAGAATTATGGTTAGATTATCTTATAGGGTTAACATTAAATAAACACCTCCCTGTGGACTATGCACCCTATCTGTGAATATGGTAGGTTTTGGCGTACACACATTGGGGCCACCGGCCACACCCTGCATCCAATACAGCTGGATTTTGAAAACAAGGTGCTCAGTACAGGCTCACTCAGGATGTCAGTTACGCCAAGCAATTGTCCATAGTGTGTTCCCTAGATTAAGATTGAATCCTGTCCTGCAGTCTCTCAGGAGGTGATAAGAAATGTTATTATTTGTTAGTGTTGAAATGTGTACTTATCCAATCAATAAACTTTTACTGTCCTGCAAGCCATATATTGTCTCTTGTAGTCTGCATATCTGTGTCTGTCATGTTTAATTATATTATGTCTTACTGTTTTTAATTAACTGTTTTAAATTAGGTTTTATATCATTTGAGGCTTACCATGTTATAATTAGTTTCCCTGTGCCTTCCCCGAGTTAGTCATATTTGTCTGTATATAAGTCTGTGCTGTTTCTCAAATTAATGTTAATTCTTGCTGTACCTAACTGCTAATAGTTCTGCCTACTATTTGGGAACAAAAAGCAAGGCTCCAGGGTACACTTGCTGGGTGAATGTTGTCGGATATTAATAACCATAAAAATATGAATACGGGTTCTTAATTATGAATCATTAAAAATATGAAAATTGATGACTCATATCTATGAGTCCAACCAAAAATACCCATATAAAGAACTAGTTATGTATATAGAGAGTTTGGATGACCTTTTTACAAAAGTAAATATAGTGCAACAATTATTAATTAAATCATTAATTTATTGAAAATAAAATAAAGATCAAACGATAAGCAAAATAGCATAACAACAAAATACAATATCAATAGATGTTAATCATAATTCACATGTATGACTTATAACATATGTAAATAAGACAAAACATGAATTATGCAGCTCTGTAGCTGTATCAACATGCATGTAGTATTACTATGCAGTTCTGACCACAAGATGGTTATTTAGGTACAACCACACCTACATTGATAATGATTAGTAGTTAAAATTGTTAATGATAGTACACCATAATTACCTACAAATTACCAGCATATACTCTGCTTAGGTAAGGTAATATACTAAATTCATATTACTACTCAACGGTGGCTATTTCTTAATCTGCCCGGTAAATGACAATGTATGTATTCTAGCTTAGACTTTAAGAATAAGAATCTTAAATAATCCCTGGAGATTAGATATTACATATTTGGGTAAATAGCTAGACTATAAGAATTTATAGTTTTTGGTAATATCTATAGGATATTCCTCTGGCTTCCTACTGCAGAAAGGATGACAGATAAACACCAGGCTAAAACATATAGATATGAGATTATGCTAGAAACAAAATACCACATTTATACATTACCGGCAGAGGTTGGTTTGCAGTTGAGACTCCTTCCATTGAAGAATTGAGTGATGGGAGTTACTCCTGGGACTTAGCTCAATACTATGTGTATGGAGATGTCTATTGTTATAGTGAACATGTGCTATTAAAAGCCTCATATTCCTGAGTTCTCCCCAGAAGGAGAGAGACTCAGCCCTTTTCTAAAACATTCCCATCTCTCACCCCACTAGTGGCAGCTCTCTCAAAATCAGTCCCCCCAGGTCTTTTCAGGTATCTTCAGGTCTCTCCCCTACACCTCCAGTAACCACTTATCATCCAAACCTTATCTCAGAGTCACACCCTGCTCTTTGTAACTTCTAGCCAATTAAAAAATGAATGGGTGTGTTTAATTTAAATGAGATGATGTAATGATTTATAGCTATACCTGGATTGTGAGTATAATGTAAGAAAATATATATGTTGAAATATATAAGTGTTAATACAATTTCAAATTGGATTAAATATTCTTATCAATTTTCTTATCATTCCACATTGCATTAAAACTCATAATAACAATTATACCACACTAATAAAACAATAAAAACAATATTCTAATTAATATGTAGGATTAATTATACTTCATATTTATTAGTGAAGGTGTGAAATAATGAAATATTGTAATTAGCAATTTGAATCAACTAGGCGTGTTTATAATAACCCTTATTAGATTCTTAAAATCTAAAATCCAAATAATCTCAGCGTGTCTGTGTCTGTCAGTTTCTGCCAGTTTGGGTGGGCTAGGAAGTTGGCCACCTTATCTGTTCCGGTGATACTATGAACTTATCAGTAAAGTATTTGGTTTCAGATAACAGAGTTATGGAAAGAGTTTCTTTTATCCTCAGGGACACAGAATAAGATTTGAACACACAGAAGGATGTCCAAAAACTGACACAAAATGGAGACTGCTGGCCTTTGCTTCTCCTTTATTCAAATGTACCAGTCTCAAGATTACTGTTCAGTACCTCTGACAATTTTGAGCTATAATTGGGGGCTAAGGAGGTCATTTCCTACAATGGGCAGAAGTGTTATACTATCAAGGATTATATATAGGGTTGCCACCTGGCCAGTATTTTACCAGCAGGCCGGTAATATATTGACATCCGGCCAATGTTAAGTCTATGGAGACAGTACCAAGGCCAGTATTTTTTTGAAGAAAAGATGGCAACCCTAATCATATATGAGCTTTAGCTATACAACATGCCAACAGTCTTCTGACTATGATAGACACAAAGCTAAAGCCCTGATTCAGCCATTCACAGAGCATAACATATATTATCATAGAAATGTACAATTAGTGTTTTTTTTAAAAGAATACAGGAAATGGAAGCTGGTAAATGTACCACTCCCATTCTGTTCAATTATATAATTTCTCTTCTGATTTACATCTTCCTACATGTTATGCAAAAACAACCTAAATGTACTTATTTCCTTAAGTGTTATTTATTCACGAAGAACTAGTAGTGCAAGTTAAATGTTCAATATTTAAAATTGAAATTTAAAATGTTAAAATTTGTTCTCTGATAATATGATGGATGTTTATAAGAAGTAAACTGACAAATGGGATGAAACTACTGTTTTTGCTATCCATCCATCACACAGCATGATGCAGCTCCTTTACAGAGGTTAAAAGATGCTGAGGAACAATTGAATACACGAGTTAAATTCCGTGATGCTGTCAGGACGATTCATCGCAGAGCCCAGGTAAAACTGTGTTACTCATTAGCTAGCTGGTGAAATGAGCATTAAAGAAAAGGTCATACTGCTATGCATCATGTAACCACAATAAATTGCCTAAATAAGTGCAAAATATAACTCAGATTGAAATAAAGTTTTGAGCTTCATCTTTTTTACTCTGCTAGGAAAAGTCATTCAGATCTTAAAACATTGCGTTATACCAAAGAAACACAGAATGTGATCCGCAATAAATCTCGAATGATATAGTTTCTATATTAGTTGAGTGAGGACCTTCTTTAATATCGGTAGGGGCAACGAGGAAGCCCTGTGTGAGTGCCCAGTTTTACCTAAGTTATTTTTCACCTTGCATACATTCACCATCTTTTTTAGAATCTCTGACCCTGGCCACTTATTTTAGTATCTCCCCCATCAGAGCACGCACTGTAACTTAATTTACAGAATAAGTTAATTTTTAAAAGGTAACTGTTTCATTAATTGGACATAAAGTAACTGTTGTTTTATAGTACACCATTTGTTTCTGCTTGCTTTCACATGCTGATTGTTCTAGACAATGTTTGTGAACAGTTTTTTTTTTTTTTTTATTTTTTTTTTATATTTTCCCTCAGGTTCCAGATGGATTTCCCACTAATGAAGAATCCTACAACTTCTTTACTTTTGACTGTGACCAAGATCCAGCAGAGGAAAAAAAACAAATAAATACTATAGATGAAGCACAAGAAGGACAGACCCCTGTAACAAAGAAACAAAGTCAGGAGCAAGAGGAGGAGGGAGAAGACGAAATGGTATGGAGGCTATGGAGACCAACACATCCACACTCAGACTTGGTGACTTACATTTGTGCAGTAAACTACACCCCCATAGTTGCCAACATTTTAAAAAAAAATAATTCCAGGGACACTTTGCAGCTTATCTTCCAATTGACCAGACATCCTTTCAAAAGCTCTGCCCACTCAATATAATTAGCATACTGTAACTCCACCTACTTGTCACAGTGTAGATTATATCACCAAGTTCCCACCAACATTACCATGCATCCTTGGTATAACATATACATTCACAGCACAACATATACATCAGGCAGGTGCATTTTTTCACTTTTACATGAAATATAGTAAGACCTGGTGCAGATGTGCTGCAGTCAGAAAGCTGTGTCTACACCATAAAACATACATTAGTATGAACCTACCACTTTTGCTAGGAGGCCATTCCATGTATCCACTCCCCTATCAGTAAAGTAATACTGCCTGGCCTTATCTTATATCTAAGATAGCCTTATACCTATCCCATGCATACTTAAACTCCTTCACTGTATTAACCTCTACCACTTCCACTGGAAGACTATTCCATGCATCCACCACCCTCTCAGTAAAGTAATACTTTCATTAGTTACTGGCCTTATCTTATATCTAGGATAGCCTTATATCTATCCCATTTATGATTAAACACCTTCATGTGTTAACCTTTACCACTTCTACTGGAAGACTGTCTCATACATCCACTACCCTCTCAGTGAAGTAATACTTTCATTAGTCCGTGGCCTTATCTTATATCTTGGATAACCTTATACCTATCCCATTAATGCTTAAACTCCTCCTCTACCACTTATGCTGGAAGACTATTCCATGCACAAACCACCACCCTCTCGGCAAAGTAATATTATGTTTCTGACCACAAAAAAAACATAACATATATTAGGCTGGAGCCTTCTGAAAAGCTTGAGGTGAACCCCAAATATATGTGTATAACTAGTTGCATTTATACTTATATGAACTTTTTAATATTGTATTCAACTATTTTTATATCTAATAAAAATGTTATCGAAAAATTGTTAATTTCTTATTTTTATCCCTTCCTCTGCACCCACATTGCACCTAAAGAACTTAACACAGCACCATACAGCACACACAGCACTTTGCACCCACACGTTTTGGCGTGCCACAATGTCCATTTGCCCCCCAGAACATACCACAGTGTAACTTTGCCCCTGCAGAACACGCCACAGTGACTCTTTGCCTCATAGTATATGCTTTTTTGCCCCATAGAACATGCCACAGCATCACCATGGCCAGATTCAATTTTCCTATTAATATGCCACTATTAGCCTGACCATTAATATGCCACAGCCAGATCCCCCAGTAATATGCCCAGCCTGATCCCCCAGTAATTCCTGTCATTGACTATAATTCTCACTGTCTGGACTGTGTTTCAGTCCACAATGGCTGGAAAGTGAAATGTTTACTACACCTAAGGGACAAAACTCTTAAAATGGCATTGAGAGGTTTGTTTTTAATATTAATGAATTATTATTTCTTATGTCCATATATCACAGGGTGAAGAGGAATCATTAGTTCAGGGAGATGATCTTTTTGTCATTGACCAGACCGCTCGGGATTTTATTGAGCTATCACCTGCTCAATATGATGGCTATCACAGCCAATTGGAGAAAGAAAAAGACCTTCTTTTTATGCCAAGCATCCGAACAGGTATTAAGTCAACTTTACATTTTTATGTCTTTAGCCCCATACCATGCATATTGTTCTCCGCATAGAACTAAACTATTTAACTACCTTAACAGCACTGATTATCTGTTCACCAAGCTTTTCTGTGAGGAGTCTAAGTTACACTCAAGAAAAGTTACACTCAAGAATTTAAAGAGAGAGTAAGCCCCCCTCACCAAAAAAACAAACAAACCTTTCTTAGCTATACCAAAGCTATTTAAGTTTAATCCTATTAAGAACTAAGACTTGGAGGCTTCCATCTCATAGAGATGCAGTCCTTCAGCTGGTTGGCCACAGGCATGATGTAGGGGGCAGGTAAAGCAACCCCTATTTAAAATAGATAAGCATCTGTTCCCAACTACAATTTGTCTTTGGACCCTCATACATGACTGACTGAATAGTGGTGATGACTACTAATAGTTGTGAGAGGGGGAAAGGTTTAACCCTTTAGTGACAAGACATTTTGACCTTGACTTTCCCTTGGTGACCAGTGCTGTTTTTACATTTCTGGGGTGTTTGTGTTTAGCTGTAATTTTCTTCTTTCTCACATACTGTAACCACACAAATGATATGTTGTTTTTATTGTTATAGGAAGGGCTTTCACCAGATTTACTACAAAAAAATAATTAAATATGATGAAAAAAAACCTGAAATATAATTTGCACATTACAATTACTAAAAAAAGACACCGTCTAACTGTTGTCACGAGTTTAGAAATATGCTTGTTACAATGTTTTTTGCAGTTTTTTGCAAGTTATGGGGTTAAAACCAAGAAGTGTTTTTTCCTAATATTGACCTTTTGACCCCAACCTGAACCCTAAATTTAACCTTAACCCCAACTGTAACCCTTATGCTAACCCTTAATATATTTTACCTTAATCAAAACCCTATCCCTTATGCTAACTCTAATTTAATTGTAACCCTAGCTGATATTCTAACCCTTACACTAGATTTTAGCTAATTAAGCCTTTTTTTTAATTGCAATATTGCTGACTGCCTCTAGGGACACTCAAGCAACATATTCAGAGCGTCGGAAGTGAATTTTTTTTCACTTCCGAAGCTCTGACCACAATAGGGCATGATGCTCCTGCAATATGGGAGCGATCGTGGGCGCTCCAGAGGTGGAATTTCGGTGCTGGCTATTGCCTCGACATTGAGGTAATAGAGCAATACCGTCAGAGCGGTTTTCGCGATCCTTGATTCACCGCAGGACACGTCCATTGTCGCGAAGGGGTTAAAAGTAACATCAATACTGAGAGGGTAGTGGATGCATGGAATAGCCTTCCAGTAGAAGTGGTAGAGATTAACACACTTAAGGCATTTAATCATACGTGGGTTTGGCATAAGCCTATTCTAGATATAAAATAAGGCCAGGGACTAAAGAAAGTATGTAGAAAATTTGGTTATCTGCCAACACATTCTATGGTTCTATATGACGGAGGTGCAGCTCTGTTAGATGGCAGCCTGACATTAAATTTAAATATATTTTAAGGTTCAGCAGTCGTGTCATTTAAAAAAATAAATAAACTCCTTTTCAAAACTTTAGCCATTGATTATTTTTGGTTTCTTTTCTGCTGACAAAATTAGTGCCAACATCAGAAAAAGTACCTGAAAACATGCTGCCAAGATATCTGGAAGATGAGGGTCTATTCATTGGCGAGAGACCAAAAATATCCCAAACCAATGAGAACATTTTGGAGAATAGGATCCTCCGACAAGGCGAGGTACCAGTCCTTTACACGTTCAGTGGTGATTGTCCACTGAGACAAAACCATTGTTCTTGTTAATTAAATGCAAGTGTTTCTATTATCTTTGTTTTTATCTTGGCGGCTGGCCTTCTGTTATTGTATATCTCCATCCCAGGGGAACTAGTGAAAATCTCTAGCAGTTTCTTTATGGAGTGTTACAAATATTTATTCTAGCAGTGCTTATATTTCACAATGTTTTTTTCATATCACATCATCATATTAACTTTTCCATAATATAAATCAGTGAGACACATATAATACTGATAGTTGTGTTAGATGGTTTTATGTTCAATTTGTTACACTTCAATGATTTCAATAATATGACTTCAGTTTCTTGTTCTCAGGGGAGGAAATGGTTTGGCGATGATGGTAAAATCTTAGCTCTACCTAATCCTATAAAACCATCCTCCACAAGGCCTCCAATATTTTCTCTGCATGAGGGAATAGATCCAGCGCTGGAAACTGTATACATAAAGGTACGTTGAGGTTTTTGTTCTTCAAGTCTGCAAAAATTTGTATGCTGACATTTATTTATATGACTGTTGGCAAAACATTAAGTTATATTGAATTAAAAGATTAACTAGAAATAATGAAGGAATACAAATAGAGTACATCTTCGCTCCAAAGATCTCTATCGGCTACCAAAATATTCAGAACCTTGGGTCAGATCTTTCTTCCTGCTAACCAGGTAAACTGTGTACTGAGCTTGAATAAGGTAAAAAAAAATGGCAAGATATGATGGTCTACTGCAGTGATTCTGAATCCAGTCCTCACACCCCGCTAGCAGTCCATTATTTAGGTATTATCCTTGTGTTTAAACCCTTTACAAAAGTGGACAAGTCAGGTATGTCCAGCCAGCAACACTGTTGCCTACATAGGAAATGCCTGGCGCGTCCTGCTATGGAATGAGTGGTGTTAGCAATAAATGTTCCCTAGCACTGCTCAGGTGGGGTTGCTGTAATGCCTCAGTATCAAGTCATTATGCAACACTGGAATTTCTTTCCATAGGCACCCTCGATCATTCCACGGAGCGAACACAGGCACCATATTGGACAGCAGCATGCTCCTCCAATGTGGGGCTGCCCTCTTGTGGGTAAGCACTTCAGAAGTGATGAGTTATCACTGCTATTGCTCTGTGTTGCTGTTTCTAGACTGTCCCTAGAGGCAGTCAGCAACCTTGCAATACAAACTAAAATGCTAAATTAGCCCTACGTTTACAGTTAGCATAAAGGTTAGGGTTAGATTTAGGGTTAGGATTGGGGTCAAAAGAGAAATTTGTTATGAAACAAAAAAAAAAAAAAAACCACTACTTTTGGTTATTGTCCAAAAAAACAACATCAAAACATGGCATATTTTGAAACTCAGGACAAAATCTAGAAACTATTTAGATGGTATCTTTGTTAACATTTGTAATTAAGGAAAAGATTTATCAGGTCAAAAAAGTGTTTTTTCCACATGTTCATCATAGCCCTTCTGATGGCTATAAAAGCAATATATAATTTGTGTGAGTACAGTTAATGAGAGAGGAAAATTACAGCTGTGTTAAAAAGGCCCAAGACAACCAAAATGTCATGTCACTAAACATTTTTTAGGTTCTAAACCTTTTTTTTTTTTTATAAGCACAACTGGGTAATCCCTAAATCCAGGATTGTCAGGGAGGTGGCATGAGGACTGGTTTGGGAACCACTCGTCTACTGAAAATGCCCTGCTCTACCTCGAAATTGGGCCAGATCGAGCTAATAGCCAAATTAGAAAGCTGAGATTAGCTGAGAAATCTGCAATTCAGTTACAAACTATGACCAATTTTCAGCCAAAAACTGCCAATTTTGTACTCTTAAAAGGCTGAAACCCCTGGAATTTGCCTGAATTCAGTTAAAATAACAGAATTATGGATATGTTCAATTTTCTAGATTATAGCTTGCAAAATTAAATATAATATTAATAAATCATATAGTAAATTAACAAACTGTATTTTTAATAAAATGTATACATATTTTAAAAAATATAAAATTAAAAATATAAAAAACATAATTTGTTATATATTTTCTAATATAATAAACATAATATTTTTTCATTGTCATGGAAATTGTTTTAAAATGCCACATTGCTTGGCAATGCACCATTGTCCACTGTGGATATGAAAGGATACGATTACATATGTGGGTTCGCTAGTCAGTGGGGTGGATAGAATCCACCACGACCACATGTTGCTATTGTTACAATACACCTCCACTGTTCACATACTAGCTTTATCCACACACCATGTGTAATTCCAGTGTTCATTGGAGTCACCTGCACTTACAAGTGTTATGTGGTCAAAGCTAGTACATAGTCATTGGAGGTGTATAGCAATGGAAGGGTATCATAATTGTCCTGATAGGGGCCAGAATTTTGGTCCTCTGATATTCATTGCGAAAAGAGCTTCCCGTGTAGACCTTCTAGATTTTTCTTCTGTGGTTGTTAGTATTATTATTATTTTCATAAATGAAATGTGATGTAAAATGTAAATGTGATATTTTTACAAAAACTACCTTCACTAATAATCACACACAAGTGTTCTTCTTGATTTAAAATTTGCTAATTAATAGGCCTATTTATTTTGTATTGAAGGCAACTCCACCAAAGCACACCAACCAGTACAGCATTGGTCTTCAAGGTGATTTCCAGCTGGACATTGATATTTCAGGAATTATATTTACTCATCATCCCCTTTTTAGCCGTGAACATGTTCTAGCTTCAAAACTGGAGCAGCTATACGACCAGTATCTTGGGAGGAAGCAGCAAAACCTCACCAGCCTTTTGACAGACAAGGTATCTGCTTTAAGTGTGCTGCTAGCTGTGCGTTTCATGATCATATTAGTCATGACATATGTGGTTGTGAATATTATGTTGCTATGTTCACTCCCATGTCCTATTCCCATATCTCCTTTTCAGGTAATGCTCACGTTACATTATTAAAGTGTAATCTTTAGAGTAAAAATTATTAATCGATCATCGGAAATGCTGAATAGATAAAGTGAAATCTAGCAATGTATCCAGTTTGGACCTCATGGATCACATTCCATCTGAAACTGCAGATTCAGCTGAGTTCTTGACTCCAAATGGCAATCAGATTTCTCCTTGGATCAACAAGCACTAAACAAATATTGTGCCTAGCCTATACTAACATGCATAACCCTCTTTGCTCTGGCTCATTAAAAAAGTATCCAGGCCGCTTTTAAAGGCATCTAACATATTTGCTAGACCTACTTCTTCAGGCAGTGAATTACATATCTTAATTATCCTTACTGCAAAAAATCCCTTCCCCTGTCTTAGACTAAATCTCCTTTCTTCAAGTCTTAGCGAGTGACCTCTTGTCCGTTACATATTTATATTAACATTATCACATGACCTCTAAGCTGCTGTTTCTCTAGCATGTACAAATTTTACTTTTTCAGCCTTTCTTCATAACTAAAACTTTCCATTCCCCTTATTAGTTTTTTAGCGCCCCTCTGCACTTTCTCTAGTTCCATATTGTCTTTTTTTTTTTTTTTTTTAAAGGTGCCCAGAATTTAACCGCATATTCAAGGTGAGGTCTTACCATGGACCTATAAAGAGGCAGAATAATATCTTTCTCCTGTGAGTCAATACCCATTTAAATACACCCCCAAATCTTTTTGCCTTTTGCAGCTGACACTGTGCACTACTGCTAAGTCTATTGTCTACAACTACTCCCAAATCTTTTTCATTAGTAGATTTTCCCAAGGAAACCCCATTTAAATTATATGTTGCATTTTTATTATTGTACCGAAAATGCATAATTTTACACATGTGTACATTAAATCACATTTGCCATTTATCTGCCCAATTTGTCCAAATCCTCTTACAGTGAAGATGCATCTAGTTCAGACTGTATTACCCTACTTAATTTTGTGTCATCGGCAAACACTGAGACATGGCTCCCTATGCCCTCTGGGTGATCATTAATAAACAAATAATATAGAAGAGGACCCAGGACAGAACCCTGAGGTACTCCACGTATCACATCTGACCAATTTGAGAAGTTCCCATTTACCACCACACTTTGCAATCTATCTTTCAAACAATTGCCAATCCACAAACAAACCTGTGGCCCTAAGCCTATTTCAGTCAATTTGCACAGTAACCTTTCGTGTGGAACTGTATCAAATGCCTTAGCAAATTCTAAATATATCACATCCACTGCAGCACCTATATTTTTACTCACCACTTCATAGAATGTGATTAAGTTAGTTTGACAAGATCTGTCTCTCACAAAGCCATGTTGGCTCCTGCTAATGAGATTCCTGTTCAATACGAAATCTTGAATATATTCTCTTATCAACCCTTCAAACAGTTTTCCCCACCACAGGTGTCAAGCTTACAGGTCTGTAATTGCCCAGCTGGGATTTTGATCCATTTTTAAAAATGGGCACCACATTAGCTTTACGACAATCTATGGGCACCATGCCTGAAATAAAAAAATTATATATGGAATGGAAATAACCCTAGAATATCATGGAAAATATTAAGTAAAAGACCACAAAAAGGGGGTCTGTCTGTTCCAAATGTAGAACTATTGCATGAGATATGCATGTTTTCACATTTTCTGAAATGGAATAGGCAGACTTCACAAGAAACAGCATGGTATAATATAGAAAGAAGTTTCTTTAAAGGTTTCGACTCGTATCATATCTTTTGGTTCGACTTGAAATTCATCAACAAATTACACCATAATAACCCAATAATTAGCGATAAAATAGTTACCCTCACAAAAATTAAAAAAATCAATGGAAATCCCCAAGTGCATTCTACGAACCTCCCCCTTGAACACAATTCCTTGATATACGGAAAATTTTAATTCATAAATCTGGGAGACTTTATGGTGTAGTAAAAATTTCACAAATAACTCAAGATGACATGTTATCATTCCCAGATTTACAACTAAAATATTACTTTCCTCAATCTAAAATATTCTAATATATAAGGATTAGAGATATAATAAAATCTATGGGAATAATTGACAACCCAGAAGTAGAAGAATTTATAACATCACAAGATAATACTAAAATAATTACTAAAATCACAAAATTTCTAGAAAAATTGGAGCCAGATACCAGAGTACAAAAAAAATTTCAAAATGGGATGCAGTTTCCCCTTACAAGAATGGAGAGAAGCAAATATGACAATTAAAAATGCTCTCATAATCTAACACTATATGAAACATATTAAAAAAATACTTTCTAGATCAGGGGCGTCCAACGTGCGGCCCGCCTGACAGCGAGGTGCGGCCCGGTGAGCTCAGCAGTGGTAGCCGCACCTCCAACTGTTGGCCCGTGTGGAAGGAGCGTTAGGGAACAAAGTTCCCTACCCATAGCTCCTCGCGCCTGTGCGCACAACCCCTCCTCTATCCTGCGCATGAGGTCAGCACAAGGGTCAGAGGGAGGGGAGAAGCAGACCAGCAACGTGAAAACTGGAGGAGGGGTCTGAAGATCTCTGCCCCGAAAAAAAACGGTGCGGTTGGGCAGGTGCTGTGTGTATGTAAGTGTGTGTGTTAGTGTAAGTGTGGATCTGTATGTCAGTAAGTAACATAGTAACATAGTAATTTAGGTTGAAAAAAGACACAAGTCCATCAAGTTCAACCCTTCTACCTATCATTTCAGCGTTTTGATCCAAAAGAAGGCAAAAAAAAAACCCCTAAAGAAGCTATTTCTAATTTTGCCTCCTAGGGGGAAAAATTCCTTCTTGACAGTGTGTGTCAGTGTAACTGTGTGCAAGTGTGGACCTGTGTGGAAGAGGGAAAAGTGGAGGAGGGGTCTGAATATCTCAGCCCTGTTCAAAAAAGAAAACAAAACTGTGTGTTTGTGCAGGTACTGTATGTATGCCAGTGTGCATGCAAGTATGACTGTATGCAAGTGTGTGTGTCAGTGTGACTGTATGCAAGTGTGTGTGTCAGTGTGACTGTGTGCAAGTGTGTGTGTCAGTGTAACTGTATGGAGGAGGGGTCTGAAGATCTTATCCCTGTTCAAAAAGGAAAACAAAGAAAAAATGTGTGGTTGGGCAGGTAATGTGTGTGTGTGTGACTGTATGTAAGTGTGTGTGTGTGACTGTATGTAAGTGTGTGTGTGTGTGTGTGTGTGACTGTATGTAAGTGTGTGTGTGACTGTATGTAAGTGTGTGTGTCAGTGTGACTCTGTATGTATGTGTATTTGTGTACATGTGATGTGGCTGTATGCATGTATTTGTGAGAATGTGTGTATTTAATGAAGTGGTTTTTTTTTATTGCTGTGCAGTCTGTGATACACTCACATGCTGCACATTACTGTTTATATATGTGTGTGTATATATATATATATATATATATATATATATATATATATATATATATATATATATATATATATATATATATATATATATATGATTAATTACACACACACACACACAGTAAATAAATATATACATAACTTTCTTTGTTTGAAAAATGAATGTGGCCCATGCTCACATACATTTTTGGTGAAGTGGCCCACCACAGAAAAAACTTGGACACCCCTGTTCTAGATGATATTTAACACCAATTAAAATAAATACATTTTCAAAATCCACATGAACTTTATGCTGGAATTGTAAAAAAGAAGGCTCCATATTACACATGTGGTGGACATGTCCTATACTCAAACCTGTCTTAAACCAACTTGTATCTTTAATAAAAATCAGTTGCCCAACAATGCAGCTGCTAACCCCACAAATATTTCTTTTTCATCTAGATATTGCATTATGTAAAAAAGAAAATAAATATTTATTGATTTAACATACTTTTATGTTACATACTCTGTATAGCAAAAAAATGTAAAGCAGAAGAATCTATAAAATGGAGAGATATTATATCCCAGATTGATCACCAACATAATATGGAAAAAGGATCCTATAAATCCAAAGGGCAATTATAAAAAATATCAAAACATATGGAAACCATGGGAAGACTACAAGAAGAAAAATATAGAAAAATAGGAGAAAGAAAAGGAAAAGAGAGAGAGGGGAAGAAGAGAAAGAAAGGGAAAAAAGAGAAGACGGAAGGAAAGAGAAGGGTAGAGGAAAGAAATAAAAAACTAACGGACTAAATACCCTACATGGGATCTTTTCCCCAAGAACCAAGAAATCCAATGAAAAAAAGCAAAAAAACCTGGGGGGGTGAGGGATGAGTGGAGGGGGACACAACTAACAATGTATGGGGGTTATGAATGGTATGTATGAAAGATTATTGTATATTTTGTATTATCAAGATCTACCTCCTTTGAGGAATCAAGATAAGTAACTGGTTTTATTTATGTCCATGTCTATTGTGACTAAAATGTGATCAAATATTTTATGAAATAAAAAAGAAATAAAAGAATCCATGAAAATAAAAAATAACAGTCTGGCCAGGACCTGGCTTAGCTCTTTAAGTACCCATGGGTTTGTACCATATGGCCCCAGGGCTTTGTCTATTTTAACACCATTTAATTATTTTACCACTTTTGTGTCAACAAATCACATGCTTGCTGTGACTGTTCTGTAAAAGTAGCTTGCAGGTTCTTGTCCACTGGTTCTTTCTTGGTAAAAACAGAAGAAAAGAAATTACACCAAACGGTATAAATGTAAATGTATATTTTTGTAGTGTTCATTTGAAGGTGCTCCACTTACCTTCTGTGTTTTCTCCAAAAATAATCTTTGACAAGACCAAGGGATGCATTAAACCTACTAAAGTTGGCCTTTTTAAAAGTCAGTGTTTTGGTAGGACCCATCCCAATTGGCTTTTTGAATTAATCTCAAAGGATACCATGTTATGGTCACTGTTCCCTAAATGCTCCCTTACTTCGATGTTAGAGATAAGCTCCTTCATGTTAGTTATCAGATCCAGGTACGCTTCACCTCTGGTTGGTATCTGTACTAGCTGTAACTTAAAATTGTCATGCAACAAATCCAGAAACTTACTGGTTTTAGCAGAATTAGTGGTTCCATTTTTAGCACATAAAATGTAATAAAGTATTTGCTTCAAAGTCCACTGAAAAGTCACCAAGCTTAATAATATGTGTTTATTTTTGCTTTTATTTAAAACTTTCGTAACATGTCATCCTTAAATGTTTTAATTTCTTTTACTAGCTTATATTTCTACAATTCACTATTTTCTGCACTGCTTGTGGCCATATTTTACAATGGATGATACTGACAGGGAGATTAGTAGAATATTATACTAATGAAGAGGTGTCATTAGGGCCAATGTTTTTCAATGTTTTTCACAGTGGCATCCATATATGTAGGGTTGCCACCTAGTTGGTATTTTACTGGCAGGTTGGTAAAAAGATTGGCTTTGAGCCAGTGTTAAACCTATGGCAAGAGCAACGCTGGTATTTTTGGACGACAACCCAAGGTACTTTTTCTAAAAGAAGAAAAACTACCACAACTAGAGGACATAGTCTTAAATTAGAGGGGCAACGATTTAAAAATAATATCAGGAAGTATTACTTTACTGAGAGTGTAGTGGATGTATTGAATAGCCTTTCAGCGGAAGTGGTAGAGGTAAACACAGTCAAGTATTTTAGGCATGCGTGGGATAGGCACAAGGCTATCCTAGATATAAGATAGGGAACAGGGGACTAATAAAAGTATAGAAAATTGGGCCGGGTAATGACGTGATTGCGGGAGTGAATTCCGCCTGTGGGAGGAGAGGGGTTGAGAAGGAATGAGAGGAAGAGCACCTCTGTTGCCGTGGCTGCAGGATATTTGGCAAAACTCCATATAAATTTGGGACTGTCTTATAACCTTCTGCTGACAGAGGAGTATAGTTTCAGAGCCTAGCTGAGGACCATCAAAAGAGCTACGGTTCACAGATCTGTGAAATGCTCATGGTGGGCTGGATTAGAAACAGCAGAGGAGCAAGCAAAATCTCCCAATACAACAGGGAAGATAAGTACAACACTGCAGCCTGTCCAAAACTGCAGCACTCTCTCTTTAATGTATATTTGTAATATTGAATTGCCGGCTGTTTCAGATTCGTTTTTGAATAACTGTGATTGAGAGTGACTGCTGGAACAGAGACATTCAGAGAAACTCTCAGCCCAAATTACTAAATGAGGTTTGAATGGATGAGTTGAACATTTCTTGATCCTGTAACCAAATCATAAGCCTGCTTGGAAAATTGATTGGTAGCTATAATATTTCTATTAAGTTGGGTTTGAGACCCTGAAACAGCAAACAAAGTAGTGAAGGTTTGCTGGAATAGAAACCAACTTAAATTAATCTATCTTTCCTGGCTGTGCAGAGACTTTTTATACTGGAGGTCGGTCCATACTGCCAGTCCCTGCAGATTCGTTGGATAAAACAGGGGGATCAGGAGACATCATTAAGACAAGCATTAAAGTGCATGCAAGTCATTGTCGATGTGAAAGGGCAGATTCCTTTAAGGTTTGTGCCTCAAAGACAAATGATAATAGTTAAAGATATTAACTGCCTTTATTGTTGGATCCTACTCCTTACTTGGACGCCAAATGTTGAATCCCAACTGATAAATTTACCGACTGATATATAACTTGATATGCTCCCACAATTCGGAATAAAAATTTGAAAAAGAGCGGGATCTAATATATCCAGAGAATCAACGTATTTAGTGTTATCCTAGCACTTTGATTCTTGAACGCTTGGCATCATAAGAACTTTACCAAAGTAAACCATAAAATTAATAGTTAGCTTTAATTGAATAAAAATATTCTTAAACACAACCAACCCAAAACTACTCCTGGGAAAAAATTAGCCAAGATGACAACAAAGGAATAAAGAAACACTGAACAGAGGGACTCAAATAAAGTAAAGGAATGCAAAGAAGCCAAACAGAATAAACCCCTTACAGCTTTCTTCTCAAAAAAAAAAAAAATTAAGAAGAGATTCGCTAACAAAGATGAATAAAGCAGAAAAAAAGGAAGATAAGAGTGAATCCTTTCAAGATTCCAGTTTAGCTTCAAGTCCATCACAGGAGTCCCCAGTTATACAAGTAGAGTTGCCACCTTTTCTTCAAAAAAATACCGGCCTTGGTACTGTCTCCATAGACTTAACATTGGCCTGACGCCAATTTTTTACCGGCCTGCCGGTAAAAATCCCGCCAGGTGGCAACCCTATATACAAGCAGTGAGCCAAGAAATTCTCTTTAAGATGCTGGAGGAACATAAAGATAAAATAAACGAAAACATACAGACCAATCTTAATGAAAAAGGAAATTAAAACTATTGAAACAAGACTACAAGATAACACTGATAGAGTGAAGGGTATAAGCTTTGTATTAGAAAAACAACAAGAAGAATTCAAAGTTCTGACAAAAAAAAATATGAGGCCTTGCAAAATAAGTCAGAGGAATTTCAGAAGATATTACCAAGGACAATTTAATTCCATATATGTACGAATTTTTCCATAAATTAGCAGGCGAAATTGGACCTAAGGATATACTATTGGAGCGAATCCACAGAACCTTTAGATCACTAAAATTACCAGAGAAAACACAGAGAGATATTCTGATCAGATTCCACAATTTTGTTTATAGAGAAAAGATCTGGAGGGCAAGAAATAACAGATACCATTAATTTTTTTTTTAACGACATTAGGATAATGTAAGATATCGCATATCACAACCGACAACAGAGACAGAAGCTGAGAGGCGTGACTGAAGTTTTAAACAGAGAAAAAAATTAATTATCTTTGGAGTTCCCTACGAAGATACTCCTGGCATATAAAGACAAGAGATACACTATTGAAACAAATTAACAGGGTTCCTACTGAAGCAATGAAGCTTAACTTAGAGGAAAGGAAAGAAGAATTATTCTTGTCTTTTTTTTTGTTATTTTTTTATTTTAGTTTTTGTTTTTTCCTTGAGACAGGGATGTGCTAACCCTTATTGACTCCTGCCCACCCTGTTGTTCCCTCCTCCCCCCACTATACCTTTTCCCCCCCTCTTTTCTGAGGGGGAGGGCTGGGGCTATCTGGGTGGGGGGAGAGCTCTCTACTCTAGGTAATATACAACCTTGATAGAACCCTTTGTACCTTGTAATGCTTTGTAAGTTGAAGGCCACCTATGATATACTCTTAATTGTACCTGGAGTATGTGGCTCTACCCTCTAAATTTTCTAACCTACTTTCTTTTTTTGGGGGGGGTGGGGGCTGCCAGCCTACATCTATGTTTTCCTTTAGTTTTTTTTGCTCTCTTTTTCCTTTTTTTTTTCTTCTCGTTTGTTTTTTTCCTTTAAGAGTGGGTAATTTCAAGATGACACCTCATATAAGTCCTCCCTACCTTCTAGGACCATAGGCGGGAGCTCAGCTAGAGCTCCTTTACACCCAACAATAGAAAAGGGTAAAATAGGGGTCCCTGATCGGGACATCTATAGGTACGCTAGTATGAATGTATAGAATGAATTCCACCCTTGGTTCTATGTATACTCAGTCATAACATCAAAATCAGATGGTTAAATTCTGTACTGTCAATGCCAAAGGTTTAAATAGCCCATATAGGGGCGTGGCTGATGCTCAATGCAGACAGTTGTGTGAACGTGAGGCTCCCGCTCCCGATCGCTGAAACACCCGCAAACCACCAAATATTCAACACAAATATGGGGAACAAACTAAAAAGACTCCCCCAACTCCGGGGAACTCCACGTGCAACCCAACATGGGGAACAGGCCGAAATGGCGCCGGACATGCCAAATTAGGAAACTGACCCCCAGTCCTCAGACGATGATTTAGAGGGAGAGGAGAACTCGATAAATGAAGACATTCCCACTAAGTCTGACTTCTCAACCTTCACTGCCCAAATAAAAAAGGACTTTGCCTCAGTAGTGGATCAGGTCCGCACAGCTGTCCGTGATGAGCTCACCGAGCTAAAAGAAGACTTACAGCAGCAAGACGCAAGACTGCGGGCGGTTGAACAAGCTCAATCCATGACGTAGAGCACTTTACAGGCAATGCAACTGAAACTGCAATCACAGTGTAAGTTGACTACTGAAATCTCTCTACATATGTTGGATATTGACAATAGAGGCCGCCGTAACAATTTGAGGATTTGGGGCCTCCTGGAAAAAGAAGGCGTGGAGAACGTCAAACAAAAAGCTGCTGATATATTTAACTTTATTCTGGGAACTGCCTCGCTGACCCAATCCAGCCTCGACCATGCTCATAGAGGCCCAAAGACCTGGGGAAACCTGTGCCAAGGGACATCATATGTTGTGTACATACATACACCCAGAAGGAAGAAATCCTGTGGGGGGGCGAGGAAAATGGATAAGGTAATTTACCAAGGCAAGCAACTGCAAATTCTACCAGACGTGGCCTGGGCCACCCTCCAAGTCTGGAAACTCCTGGCTCCACTAACGGAAATTCTGCGCCGAGATGTAGTACAGTACAATTGGGGTTTCCCGCTGGCCTTAATGGCGCGACGAGATAACATGGTACACACTGTTAAATGCCCAGATGATGCAGCATGCTTATGTGACACCTTGCACTTACCTGCTCCCGACCTTACAGAATGGAAAACCTTCCTAGCTGGGGAATCGGCTCTACCGTCGCTTATGTCTCAACAATGGATTCCTCGTCCACAACCCAAGAGGAGACTCAGAACCAGGCCGGTAGATGATGCGGTAAGGCCAGACGGGGTTCGGCTGGAGGTCCCTGTGGAGATCTAAGGTTCATTGGGTTCTGATTGCCCCTTCGCCCGGCTCTTCAGAAACCCTCTTCAAACGCACTAGGCATGGGACATGTATCTTCCTAAGCAACTGGGGTGCGTGATCTGCTCCCTTCACCTCCGTCACATTGGATTACAATTTATTTTTTTAAGTGTCTGCTCCAGTAAACAGATTTTTGGTAATTTGTCACTATATATGAGACAATGAGAACAGAAAATCTCTTAAAATGACAATTTTATTTAATAATATATTAAAATGAAAAGGTGGAAAACCACCAATAATGTGGTACAGTGGGGAAACACATATATACTGGTGTGCCTCAGGATAGATGGATATCATACAGGCACTGGTAGGTAGATAACTTAAATACATACACCTATAATACTTAAGTAAAGTAAATAGACAAAACCAAAAGGAGACGGGTGAGGTAAATTAAAGTCATATATCATACCACTCTCAGAAAAGATAATTATATCAATAATAAAAAATAATAATAATAGAAATAAATATAGATAAATCCATAAACGGAAAAATATAAGAAAAAACACTTGGGAAAGGGAGAAAATACGTAAAATAAAATAGTAATAATAAACAACACAATAATGCCCTAATTCACACTCCTGTCTATAAGCGATTTGCAGCTAGTGAACACACTAGTAATATTCCCTATACAGCTCCAAAATATACAGCATATTAAGAAAAGCAAAAGGTTTAAATAATAGTGGAGAAATACAGGAAATCCCTAGTCTCAAATGTCTGATAATTCCTATTCTCAATGATAGATAACAGTGATAGAGAGAATCGTGAGAGATAGTACAAGCCACACAGCGACAGGAGAAAATAATGCTGGGATTAATAAGGGCAGGATATAAATTTTCATGGACAAAGGATATCAATTTATTTGCAAGAAAACTCATTATATGCTGATTTTCAAAGAAAGGATTTGAAAATGGTAAAAATGCTTGGCCATAATGAAAGGGACCTTCAGGACATAAAAAATCTTATGTCCCTTCTGGATGAACAGATTTTGGATGCAGATCCTGTTACCAAACTTAAGCCAAAAAGTATTTTTACCCCTCCAATATCAGAGACCTCGAGTATCGATCTGTTCACCAGACTTGTTATTTCTGATTTAGAGAAAATTGATGTTAACGAATTAGATTGGAATCATAATTTATCCACCTTAGAGAAGAAGGCCCTTAGTGAATTAATGAGAGATACCAGTATTGAGATAAAACCATCTGACAAAGGTGGGAATATTGTCATTATGGATAAAACATTATATAAAAATATGTGTATGGCCCATCTTTCTGATGTCTTTGGTTACCAGAAATTGGAGAATGATCCAACGGCAAAATATCTACAAGAACTACGACTGATGTTGACGTGAGCCCTCCAGAATGAAATAATATGTAAAGATGAGTTTAACTTTATGATGGTTCATTATCCTCGAATTGCCACCTTCTATTGTCTACCTAAAATACATAAAGATCTGGTTAATCCACCTGGTAGACCTATTATCTCAGGGAATGAATGCATCACTCAAAATGTAAGCATTTTTCTGGATAAAATTATGCGACCTATAGTCCAACAAACTAAATCTTACGTTCAAGATACATCTGATACCATCAGAAAACTATGGAATATAACAGTCCCGAAGGGAGCTTATCTTGCCAGTCTAGATGTAGTGGCCCTGTATAATAACATCCCTCATGAGAAAGGTCTTGAAGCATGCTATGACTGGTTTTCCTCATATTTCTCTGCAAAACAAAGAGATACTTTTTTGTCTTTTCTCCAATTTGTTTTAACTCACAACTATTTCCTGTTCGATGGAAAATATTACAATCGGGTTCAAGGTACAGCCACGGACACATGTTGTGCACCGAGCTATGCCAATTTGTTTTTGGCATGGTGGGAGAGAAATTATGTGTTTGTTGAGAGCATGTCAAAATATACTCCGTATATAGCTAACTGGATGCGCTATATTGATGATATTTTCCTTATATGGACGGGACCAGCCGACTTGTTTGAGGAATTTGCCGATTTCCTTAACATCAATGATGTGGGGCTGGAGTTAACCAAGGTCTTGCGTCAATCAGACCTAGTGTTCCTTGACTTAAACATCTTTATTGATCACGATAATAGAATAAAAACCAACCTGTTTCGTAATCACACCGCTATCAATAATCTTTTATCTTGGGAAAGCGATCATCCGGAATCCTTACGCCGGAGTATACCTATAGGACATTACCTTAGAGCTAGAAGAAATTGTTCTTCCATAACTCTCTTTCAACAAGAAGCAGATAAACTGCACCAGATGTTTAGATCCCGTGGCTATCCCTCTCGATGGCTTAAGAAAGCCTACCAACAGGCTTTAACTTGGGACAGAGATACCGTGAACCTACCAGACACCCACAAAAGGGGAAATGATGAAAATCAGGCTCCCACCATCAGATGTGTTGCTAATTTTGACTGCGGTTGAAATCCTGCCAAAACTTTTTTACAACGGTATTGGCCACTTCTAAAATCCGAACCTTTACTTCAGGGAGTTATCCCCGACCAAGTCAGCCTAACAGCTAGAAGAGGACTAAATCTGAAGGACATGTTGGTCCACAGCGCATACACTACAGCCCCACAAAAAACGTGGTTACAACCAATCAAAGGGTTTTTTTAGATGTGGGACCTGTAAAGCATGCCAGTTTGTTACCCCATCCAAGACATTCACCAGTCACAGCCAAAGAGAGGTCTATACTATCAACACCTTTCTGAATTGTAAAAGCACATATGTTGTATATTTGATTGACTTTGACTGTGGAGTCCAATATGTTGGAAAGACAATTCGAGAATTTAGGAGGAGAGTGCTTGAACATATCAACTGTATCACTAGTCATCTTGATACCTCTATCTCCTGGCATGTCAAAACACACCATAACTCGAATACTAGCTTTCTACACTTTCGAGCTATTGACCATAAAAGAGGGACCCCTAGGAGAGGAAGTAGGAATAGATCTCTTCTCCAGTTGGAGTCTAAATGGATTTACAAACTTCAGACGTTGAGCCCCACCGGGTTGAATGAGGGCTTCAACTACACCTCTTTCCTATAAAGATAATCTAAGGAATACGTTTTCTTGACATCCTTCAGCTTTTGGTTTTACATTTGGATGTACTTTTTGAGGGTCTGCATGTATGTGTATATGCACATGTATATATCTATGCGTGTGCGTGTATATGTATATTTGTGTGTGTACACTTTTAATTCCTGGTCCCCCATCTAGGCTCTTTTAGCAAGTATATTGGTGTGTAGGTATCTGTATATATATAGTAAGAAGCTCGTCAGCCCTATGATCTCTCTTTTTTCACTAGTTGAATTCATTTTCGATTTGTACTACTATCAAAATTTATTTAGCACACTACCTCTATTTTTGTGTCTTCAATAATCAACCTTTGAAGTATATGTCCAAGATCAGCAAAATACTGAAACAATGGTCATATTTTCATTTTTTCAATGGTACTGACAGACTACACCCGGGACTTGGACTTAAAAGGTCACTTTCCATCAAGCTGGGACTCTGGTGCCGATAACATGAGGAGATTGCAAGTATTGAGGCTGAATTAGTGAATGCACTAATTTGTCCATTATGTATATATACTATGAATATTATTACAATGATTTTGGAGATTGTATGGTGGAGGAGGGATCACATATAAACAGACGAGAGGGAGGACAGGGTTGCACAACCTAAATGTTTTCTAGTACTGGAGATTTCTCCCCAAGGGAAAGAATTTGAGATGCGCACAGAACCCTGCCCTTAGTAAAGGGACCCATGCACTAGAGTATTGATCCTGTAGGCTAGTGCCGCCATTAGTCTAACATGGAACAAAAGTGCATGCAATCCCTAAAGCATCAAGGGTTAGTGAAGAGGAATATTATGCTGAATGGAGGGAGGTTGGAGTATTGACTGATAGTCTTTGTTGTATTTCTATGTCCGAGTTTAAATTGCTGGTTGATTTTACTTCTACGCTTTTATGGTATGTTATGTATCACTCTGCCTAACCAACATGGGCCCAGACGGGCCACTATGCTGTGGCGATCGGGAGGGGAGATTTCTGTTTTTCTCCTGTCGAGTATTAGAGGCGCCTTCATGGTACCCCATGGTAAAATGGTCCCTCACTCGGGCCACCAAGCGGCGGCTTAATGTGTGTGCCTATGCTCAGTAGCCCTTCCATGTATACCCGTTCCAGGTGCCCGCATGACATTGTATTCTATACAGTCCAGGGCATTCTTCTACTGATTGTTGGTTTCACTCTTTTGTACTTTCCCCCTTGTATCCCCACCCCTGGTCTTTTCCTAATAATTTCCAGGGGTCTACTGGTCCATGCCTGTTAAGCACAGCAACCAGGATTAAACCTGATGGCTAGCCCGAGAAATTTGAGTCATAAAAAAGACTATCACCTTAAGGTGTCTAGTATTAATGCTAAGGGGCTGAATTCACCAAACAAACATCACAGATTGTTCCGGAGGTTGAAAGAGTTAACATCGGATGTGGCCATGGTGCAGGAGACCCCCTTTCCAAATGGGTAAATCCCCTAAACACTATGATTTGACATATACTCAGGCTTACCACTCATACTCACCGTTCCAAAAAACTAAAGGGGTGGCAATTTATTTATCTGAATCTCTACCCTTTATAGTCAGACACATGGAGTGACAGCCATTTTTGTGAAGTGAACATTAGGTCGGGATATGATCACGCTTGCCTGTATAAATGCTTCTTATGTGCAGCATTTGTTTATTTGTTCTATTTTACAAGACCTAGATAACTTTGCTGAGGGTTTAACTCTGCTCAGAGGTCGATTTCAATGTGGTAATGGACCCTTTGCTCGACTCTTCCAATGGGACATCTTCCCTTAACAAACATAAAACTAAAAGAATAACGAAAGGGCTCTCCCGGGCTCAGCTAGCGGATAGCTGGCATATCCAACATAATACCTCTAAGGATTTACTTTTTTTTCTCAGTACAAACGGTACTCCAGACTAGACCACATTTTTATTTCGCACAGACACCGGCATCTACTGAACACAACATCCATAGGGACTATCACGTGGAGCGATCATGCCCCCACACGTCAGGTCCATATATTGGATTATCTTGTCCGGCATATGCCTTCCAAACTAGATAAAACATTTGCTGATTCCATTGACACACCAATTACAGCAGAGGAAATAAAAGCTGCCATAAAAAATTCCCCCAACGGTAAAAGCCCAGGGCCCGATGGCTTTGTAGTGCTATACTACAAGATGTTTAGTTATTTATTAATTCCACAATGGATCACGTTTTACAACTCCCTTGCCACAGGCTCCACGCTCCGCATGCAAGCCCAGGAAGCACATATAACCATTATACCAAAAGAGGGTAAAGACCCAACACTATTCTCTAGCTTCAGGCCCATTTCCTTACTTAATGTAGACATGAAGGTTTTTGCAAAAATTCTGAGAACACGTCTGAAAGAGGCTTTACCTGAGCTAGTTCATATAGACCAAGCCGGATTCATATCGCGTCGAGAAGCAAGAGATAATACGACCAAAATTATCAATTTGATCCATCATGTGAAGTCCTCAGACTCTCCCACGTTGCTCCTTTCGACATGCTGAGAAGACGTTCGACAGTGTCAACTGGTCCTGTCTAAAAGCTGTACTATCGCACATCGGATTGGGATGCTCCATGTTATCATGGATAGCTGCCCTATATACATCCCCAACAGCCCGTGTGAAATTAAACGGCGGCTTATCTGGACCGGTCACCCTGTTGAATGGCACTCGGCAGGGCTGTCCCCTCTCCTCTCTCTTTGTTTTTACTCTTGAGCCCCAACTCAATGCTATCCGAAAGAACCAAGCTATTTATGGCATCTCGATAGGCCCGCACCACCACAAAATTGCTGCATATGCTGATTGTCACAACAATTGGTGTAGTGCATACCTGCATCTACTATCCGGTAGAGATGGTATGACCTTTGTGATCTGAAAAACTTTACAACTTGAGTGTTTCCTTTGAAGCTGGAACTGATGGTACAAGGTGTGAAATGTTACACTGAGTTAGTTGCCAGAAAGTCTACCTAGCATAAGGTATGTATCCCCTCATAGATAGTAGGTTCTTTTGATATGCTAAGCGGCCCTTACCAGTTAGAAGTCTTGTCCTGCAAAAGTCATATCCCAAACATGCATTAATAATAACTCACAGATTATTAATCATGCCTCATTTTGTGAATATTTAGACAGGGAATAGTACACCCTACAAAATGAGTACAAATATGGCTGGTGCAACTTGAGCATTTGGAAGTTATTGTGAAGTCTGTGGTATAGAGTCATGGGTAGCAAGTGTGAAATATCTATGGACTGCATAAATTTCAACAAATTAATAGAGGCAAGAATTATGTATGTGACATTGTCACGGTTGTTCTGGGTTTGTGGCTGTTTTTGTCTTCAGCCTCTAGTGGCCGCTATTGTGGTGTTCCCATTCTACTCCTGTTGTCAGCTGCCTCGTTATCCTCAGCCCTTCCCTATTTAAACCTGCAGCTTATGGCAATCCGTGCATTTGCATTGCTTTGGTTGCTGCCTGTGAAAGTTCCTTGTGTCTAGATCTAGTGTTTGTTAATTGATTTTCCGGTTCTGACTCCTGCTTGATTTTGACTCCGCTGTTGTCTGCCTGCCTCGACCATTTTGCCAGTCTAGTGACCTTGCCTTCTCAATTCCTACGTTGTACCTTGTTCCTTTTTCGTGTATGACCCGGCCTGCTGACTATCCTTCTCGTCCAGTACTCCCTGTGTATCTGCTTCAGTGTGCGGTTGCAGTCAGTGTACAAGTCCTGGGTGGTCATTTACCTGAGGCTCAACCATAGGGTATAATACCATTCAGGTGAATAACACTGTTCTGTTTCCAAACCTGTTGCAGTAGCTACCTGTCCTGTCTTTGTTCCAGTCTCAGTTTGGTCTGCTACCAGTCCTGCCTCAGTTCCAGTCTCTGCGACCAGTCCAGTCTCAGTTCCAGTCTCTGCGACCAGTCCAGTCTCTGCGACCAGTCCAGTCTCAGTTCCAGTCTCTGCGACCAGTCCAGTCTCCGTTCCAGTCTCTGCGACCAGTCCAGTCTCCGTTCCAGTCTCTGCGACCAGTCCAGTCTCAGTTCCAGTCTCTGCGACCAGTCCAGTCTCAGTTCCAGTCTCTGCGACCAGTCCAGTCTCAGTCCCAGTCTCTGCGACCAGTCCAGTCTCAGTCCCAGTCTCTGCGACCAGTCTTGTCCCAGTCTCTGCGACCAGTCTTGTCTCAGTCCCAGTCTCTGCGACCAATCTTGTCTCAGTCCCAGTCTCTGCGACCAGTCTTGTCTCAGTCCCAGTCTCTGCGACCAGTCTTGTCCCAGTCTCTGCGACCAGTCTTGTCCCAGTCTCTGCGACCAGTCTTGTCTCAGTCCCAGTCTCTGCGACCAGTCTTGTCTCAGTCCCAGTCTCTGCGACCAGTCTTGTCTCAGTCCCAGTCTCTGCGACCTGTCTTGTCTCAGTCCCAGTCTCTGCGACCTGTCTTGTCTCAGTCCCAGTCTCTGCGACCTGTCTTGTCTCAGTCCCAGTCTCTGCGACCTGTCTTGTCTCAGTCCCAGTCTCTGCGACCGGTCTCGTCTCAGTCCCAGTCTCTGCGACCGGTCTCGTCTCAGTCCCAGTCTCTGCGACCGGTCTCGTCCCAGTCTCTGCGACCGGTCTCGTCCCAGTCTCTGCGACCGGTCTCGTCTCAGTCCCAGTCTCTGCGACCGGTCTCGTCTCAGTCCCAGTCTCTGCGACCGGTCTCGTCTCAGTCCCAGTCTCTGCGACCGGTCTTGTCTCAGTCCCAGTCTCTGCGACCGGTCTTGTCTCAGTCCCAGTCTCTGCGACCGGTCTTGTCTCAGTCCCAGTCTCTGCGACCAGTCTTGTCTCAGTCCCAGTCTCTGCGACCAGTCTTGTCTCAGTCCCAGTCTCTGCGACCAGTCTTGTCTCAGTCCCAGTCTCTGCGACCAGTCTTGTCTCAGTCCCAGTCTCTGCGACCAGTCTTGTCTCAGTCCCAGTCTCTGCGACCAGTCCTGTCTCAGTCCCAGTTTCTGCGACCAGTCCTTCCCAGTTATGCATCGTGGGGTGCAGACAGACCCCACACCCTGCCCTGCAACGAGACTCCTCCCTGGCCTGTTATCCCAGGTTGTGACAGACATGCACTGGAGGGAAATTAGCAACAAGATTCCATATTTTGACTGGGGTAGTTCCACCACACACGGGGAGGACACTTTTAGGTACACCTTCCCACCTCTGGGCCGGCTTGGAAACCTGAGTTGACCTGACAAGGTATAAATCTAATGATGGAATAATGTCCAGTGTGCTTACTAGGGGCCAAGATCTAATTTTGTGTAAGTTGCCGTCATTTCCTTGCCGCAGTGCCTCGGACAGAAAATACTGGTACTTTTTTTTTTATCTAAGTGAGTAGTTAGGTTCTCTGTTAATTTCTCCTTTTTATTTTTATCTGTTTTGGTGTAAATAATTTGTCATCCCTTTTATTTTTTGTATGCACTGTGACTTCTTTTGTTCATAATAAATATTCCTTTATTAAGTTCTGCCTTTGTCTGGTATTGAGACTCTCGTTACCTGATTAGACCAATCACATTGATATTGTGGGTTAAGTCTAATTTGCTTGGGGGACCAAGGCACCCCATTTATAAATTGTCTTGGTGGTGGCAGTGTTAGCACATTAGTTATATCAGTATAATTAAGTGTGGGTGGTGTTAAAGGTTTTTTTTTATCATTATTTCTAGTCTAGGGCAGACAGAGTTAATTTTAACCCTTGCACCACCATAACCAAGTCACAAGCACTCTTGGAGTAGGGTGCATTTGTGACACTGGTGACTTATCGTTTGTAGTCACCCAGCCTCCAATCTCTCTACCAAATATTATTAAAGGATTATATAATCTTTCTGATTTCAAAATAAATATGTCCAAAACAGAAGTTTTAAATTCCTCACTCCCCTCGCATATGGCGGAAACCATTAGATTATCTTACCCTTTAAAATGGGCCAAATCCACTATCTCGGAATTTACCTCTCTGCCAAAACAGACTCCCTGTATGACCTAAATTATAAACCAATATTCCGTAAAGTCAAAAAGGATATTGATAAATGGAAAACCCAGCGGCTTTCCTGGTTTGGCAGAATAGTTGTGACAAAAATGAATATTCTTCCTAGACTTTTATACATTATTCAAATGTTACCCATTTATGTACCACCTACTTTTTTTTAGAGATATAAAAAGAATCATTACCAAATTTTTATGGAATGCCAGGTCCCCCCGACTGGGATATCAATATCTTTTATGAGATAAGGAACATGGAGGGTTAGGTCTCCCAGATCTTGAGACCTATTATAAAGCCACAGCTCTAGCTAGAGTAGGGGAGTGGACCATACCCACCCCAAAACACTGGATTTCTATAGAAGAGAGAGCCCTCAATGTACCAATTCCCACTGTGACGTGGAGAAACACAACACCCCACAGTGTTGAAGAAAATGATCACCCGAATTATCCATACAGACCAATCTGGGTTTATTCCTTCAAGGTCCACATCGGATAATATCAGGTGAATTATGAACATACTTTTAACATCTAGCTCTAGAGGTGGGTCCGTGCTGGCCCTTTCATTAGATGCCTAGAAGGCATTTGACAAGGTGGACCTCCATGGTTCAACATCACAAACGGGACATGACAGGGGTGCCCGCTGGCCCCCCCCTTTGAGCCAAGGGCTCCAAAGATATAACATACAAAGTATTAGGAAAAACAAAAAAGTAGAGGGTATTAGAGTGTATGGTGAAGAGTTTAAGACTATCTCTGTTTGCAGATGATATAATGTTGACATTAAGTAACCCGGCTAGTTCCTTGGAGCACTAATGGAAGAGATTAATATATTCTCTACCCTGTCCTATTATACATTCAATTTGGGAAAATGTCAAGCTCTCCATTCGGGCTTAAAAGAGATTGAGTAAATGGAATTAAAGGCAAAGTATGTATTTAATTGGAAATGGATTATATAGAATATTTAGGAATCAAGATATCCTTTACCCCCCAACAAATGATACAACATATTTACCAATCACTAATGAGAGAGTGTTTGACTAAAATAAGTGACTGGAACTCAGTGTTTATCTCATGGCTAGGCAGGATAAATGCGATTTAATTAATAAATTCTCCCCAGAGTTTACTTCTTCCTCAGATCAATCCCTTTGAGACTGGATAATAAGTTACTAAAGTTATTTCAGAATAGATTTGATACATTTATTTGGAGCGGTAAACATTCAAGAGTTGCCTTTAATCTGCCATCCAGACCACAAAAAAATTGAGGAATAAATATACCTGATAATATCAAAATACATGATGCAGCCATGCTAACTCATCTGGCTAAATGGTCACACCTAGATACAACAAAAGTTTCTAAGCTTGTATTTGAACAGAAAGGCTTACAACCAGTAAAAAATCTATTCTGCACGGTAGAGAACTATATTCCTCTATTAGGATTAAAAACTTTATTGAACAAGAAATTCTCTCTAAACCTCATACTTAGAATCATGTTATTAATGCCTTCTTTAATGCCCAATGGAAAGGCAAACATGTAAAAAAAGCCTATTCCATTAAAAGTGGCGAATCTCCCTTTAATACCTTGCCAACCATCAACAAATGGGAAGAGGAATTGGGCTTAATTTCAGAGGATGATGAATGGATGTCAGCTATAAAGACAACTAAGAAAGCATTGCATTCACTTAACTTGGTGGAGCTTTATTTTAAAACGATATATAGATGGCATTTGTCACCAGTGAAATTGAAAAAAATTCTACGCAAGTTCATATTTATTTTGGAAATGTTTTAAATTCAGGGGTACCCTAGGACATAAGTGGTGGGAATGCGAAATCATAAAAATTTTTGTGAAAAAAGTCCTGCTCTTTTTGTCAGAGATCACCTACGAACAATTAATTTCATATAGGATTAACCAAGTATAAATTAGAAATGATTCTTTTTGGTCCATGTGTTTTTCGGCAGTAAAACTCCTGATTGTACGGGCTTGGAAGTCTACTAGGCAAATTTTGATGGAAGATCTTGTTATACAACTAGACTATCAATTGAAAGGGATTACTTCTTAAATAATGTTGAGAAGTTGGAAAATTACTACCATATCTGGGCCCACTGGTTGAATAAATAAAATCAGATGTTCAGATGAAGAAATAGAACCATTTGTATGAATGGGTGTATGAATGGATAGTAATATTTATTAAAAGGATATTTTGATATGTATGTGTATTTATTAATATTCAATGTCCTTATATTGTATTTTTGTATTTTGCATAATAAAAAAAAAAGAATATAGAAAATTGGGCAGACTAGGTGGACCTAATGGTTCTTATCTGCCGACACATTCTATGTTTCTATGTGTAGAAGATCCACGGTGGAATTCTTGGGGTGTAGCTGGAACATATGTTTTGGCAGGAGCATATGTAGCTGGGACACAATGGCAGTGTGATCCATCATCATAAATTGAGCTCAGCATGGTCACAAACCCCTCTCTGTTAAACCCCACATTTCTATTGCATGCGATTTCCAAGGTTGTTTTAAGCAGCAACGTTTATTTTAACATGTTCTGTGATGAATGTGTTTATCAAATGGGATCTGATCTGTTTTGAACAAATGGCCAAGTACATTGCACCATTATTTTCTTAGATACAACTGATAAACTGCATCATGTTCTGGGGTTTAGCAATACCAACTCCATATTGAGACTCTTTGAAATTGTATTTATCTTGATTTTGGTAACAAAAAATAAATATATTTTGTTCCTGTAATACATATGGTTTGACCACAATTAATTTGTTTCACGTTTTGTGATATTCGTGTTTTTAAATAGTCTATTTTGTCTGTGAGAGTAAACCCAGATTTTATAAACCCTCCCTTCTGTGTTTTAAAGCTACATGCCCTGAGGAACGCTGTTCAAAACATTTCTGCCAGTAGCGCTGTACATGGATCCAGTAGATCGGAATATATAAAGGAAATCAGGTAATGCCATAAAAACACACAGTAACGTATTGGTGTGTGAGACTGTTGATGTCTTATTTGAATGCTTATATAACTAGGGTTGCCACCTTTTCCACAAAACAATACTGGTCTTGCTATTGTCTAAAAAAGACTTAACATTGGCAGCAAGGCATTTTTTACCGGCCTGCCAGTAAAATACCGGGTGGTTGGCAAATAGGGTTGCCACCTTTTCCTCAAAAAACAAAAAAAACAAAACACTGACCATGTGTGGGCGGAGCTACAAGAGGGAGGGGCCATGAGGGGTGGGGCCACAACGAGGGCGGATTATCACTAAAATTATATATATTAATTGTGTATCATGCCAGTAAGAAGCATGTGTGTGTATATATATATATATATATATATATAAAATATATAAATATTTGTATATCATATACACACACAAGCTGTCTCTCACTCGCAAACAAGCTTTCTCGCACACACTATCACACACAAAGACAAGCAGTTTCTCATACACAGACTGTCTCTGTTGCTCACACATGGACTTTTACTCACTCTTTCACAGACTGTCACTCTCACAAACTCTCCCTACCCCCCCCCCCCGACAATATCTCCCACTCGCCCCACCTACCCTCACGAGCATGTTATCCCAGTCTAGTGTAATATGGAGCAGTTGGTCAATATGCCAGTAATATTTTGCCACTCAATAAGTCAGTATTTTGCCCTTAATATGCCAGGATTTAGCCATTCATTATGCCATTCTTTTGCCATTTAATATGCCAGTATTCTGCCCCTCAGTATGCCAGTATTTTGCCCCTCAATATGCAATTCTTTTGCCATTTTAATATGCCCGGATTTTGCCATTTAATATGCCATGGTATTGCCAATTAATATGCCAGGATATTGCCAATTAATATGCCAGGATATAGCCAATTAATATGCCAGGATATAGCCACTTTATATGCCAGGATATTTCCAATTAATATGCCAGGATATAGCCAGGATATTGCCAATTAATATGCCAGGATGTAGCCATTTAATATGCCAGGATATTGCCACTTAATATGCCAGGATATTGCCACTTAATATGCCAGGATATCATTGCCAGGTGTTATGTTCAACTCATTATTCACAGTGAATCTTATTTGTAAGGGATATTACTGCAAAGCTTGTTGGACTTTTACCATGCTGCTCAGTAAAATTTGAAAGCTGCTGTAAATCCTGGAGGCTAATTTGTCCAAATATTTTCTATATTCGAAGTACCGTATTTGCTCGATTATAAGACAAGGTTTTTTTAGAAAAAAAATTCTGAAAACTACCCCTCGTCTTATAATCGAGGTCATCTTATAATCTGACCTGAAATTGAGGTCAGACTATAAGACTGGGATCCAGGTCCCCAGCAGAGCTGCAGGGGACCTGGATCCCCCTCTCTAACAGCAGGGGATGTCTGCGCGAAGAGTGCAGACTCCCCCTGCTGCCGCCCGGCACGACCGCCGGGACTTCTATGATGAAGCCGGGTACTTCCGGCTTCGTCATAAAAGTCCCGGCGGTCGTGCCGGGCGGCAGCAGGGGAGGTCTGCGCTCATCGTGCAGACATCCTCCGCTGCCCCGCTAGCCACCAGGGAGAATCGGGCAAGAGGTGCCGGGCAGCATGGAGGATGTCTGCACATATCGTGCAGACATCCCCCGGCTGGCCCACTAGCCACCAGGGAAAGAGAACAAGGTGAGGGGGGTGGAGGGAGGGAGGGGGGACCAGAGCAACAAGGGGAGGGCGGGGGGACCAGAGACAAGGGGAGGGAAGGGGGGAAGACACAGAGACAAGGGGAGGGAAGGGGGGAAGACACAGAGACAAGGGGAGGGAAGGGGGGAAGACACAGAGACAAGGGGAGGGAAGGGGGAAGACACAGAGACAAGGGGAGGGAAGAGGGGAAGAGAGAGACAAGGGAAGGGGGGAAGAGAGAGACAAGGGAAGGGGGGAAGAGAGAGACAAGGGAAGGGGGGGAAGAGAGACAAGGCAAGGGGGGAAGAGAGAGACAAGGCAAGGGGGGAAGAGAGAGACAAGGGGAGGGAGGGGGGGGGAGAGACAAGGGGAGGGAGGGGGGGGGGAGAGAGACAAGGGGAGGGAGGGGGGAGGGAGGGGGGGGGGGAGAGAGACAAGGGGAGGGAGGGGGGGGAGGGGGGGGGAGAGAGACAAGGGGAGGGAGGGGGGGGAGAGAGACAAGGGGAGGGAGGGGGGGGAGAGAGACAAGGGGAGGGAGGGGGGGGGGAGAGAGACAAGGGGAGGGAGGGGGGGGGGAGAGAGACAAGGGGAGGGAGGGGGGGGGGAGAGAGACAAGGGGAGGGAGGGGGGGGGGAGAGAGACAAGGGGAGGGAGGGGGGGGGAGAGAGACAAGGGGAGGGAGGGGGGGGGAGAGAGACAAGGGGAGGGAGGGGGGGGGGAGAGAGACAAGGGGAGGGAGGGGGGGGGAGAGAGACAAGGGGAGGGAGGGGGGGGGGAGAGAGACAAGGGGAGGGAGGGGGGGGGGAGAGAGACAAGGGGAGGGAGGGGGGGGGAGAGAGACAAGGGGAGGGAGGGGGGGGGAGAGAGACAAGGGGAGGGAGGGGGGGGGGAGAGAGACAAGGGGAGGGAGGGGGGGGGGAGAGAGACAAGGGGAGGGAGGGGGGGGGAGAGAGACAAGGGGAGGGAGGGGGGGGGAGAGAGACAAGGGGAGGGAGGGGGGGGGGGAGAGAGACAGAGGGAGGGGGGGGAGAGAGACAAGGGGAGGGAGGGAAGGGGAGGGAGGGGGGGGAGAGAGACAAGGGGAGGGAGGGGGGGGAGAGAGACAAGGGGGGAGAGGGGGGGGGAGAGAGGGGGGGGAGAGAGACAAGGGGGGAGAGGGGGGGGGAGAGAGACAAGGGGAGGGAGGGGGGGGGGAGAGAGACAGAGGGAGGGGGGGGGAGAGAGACAAGGGGAGGGAGGGAAGGGGAGGGAGGGGGGGGAGAGAGACAAGGGGAGGGAGGGGGGGGAGAGAGACAAGGGGGGAGAGGGGGGGAGAGAGGGGGGGGAGAGAGACAAGGGGGGAGAGAGGGGGGGGAGAGAGACAAGGGGGGAGAGGGGGGGGGGAGAGACAAGGGGGGAGAGGGGGGGAGAGAGACAAGGGGGAGGGAGGGGGGGGGAGAGAGAGACAAGGGGAGGGAGGGGGGGGAGAGAGAGACAAGGGGAGGGAGGGGGGGGGGAGAGAGACAAGGGGGGGGGGGGGAGAGAGAGACAAGGGGAGGGAGGGGGGGGGAGAGAGACAAGGGGAGGGAGGGGGGGGGGGAGAGAGACAAGGGGAGGGAGGGGGGGGGGGAGAGAGACAAGGGGAGGGAGGGGGGGGGGGAGAGAGACAAGGGGAGGGAGGGGGGGGGGAGAGAGACAAGGGGAGGGAGGGGGGGGGGAGAGAGACAAGGGGAGGGAGGGGGGGGGGGAGAGAGACAAGGGGAGGGAGGGGGGGGGGGAGAGAGACAAGGGGAGGGAGGGGGGGGGAGAGAGACAAGGGGAGGGAGGGGGGGGGAGAGAGACAAGGGGAGGGAGGGGGGGGAGAGAGACAAGGGGAGAGGGAGGGGGCAGTCAAAGGGAGGGGGAGAGAGAGAGACAACACTAAGGGGGGGGAGAGAGACAAAGTTGGGGGCAAGGGAAAGAGAGAGGCAGCATTGGCACATAAAAGGAAATAAAAACAATAAATGCATTTTTTGAAATAATATTTTTATTAAAAAAGCAATTTACATGTTAATAAATACAAGTTTAACTTTTTTTTCCTATAGGGTAGTCTTATATTTAGGCTTTTAATATTTTTCCTAAACGAATATCCAAAGTTTGGGGGGTCGTCTTATAATCAGGGTCGTCTTATAATCGAGCAAATACGGTATATGCAAGTGGTTTATTAGATAAAGCAAAATGGACAGCTTATTTATCATACTCCTTTTTTAATACTCATGTCTTGAAGGTTCACAGATCTTTAAACTAAACAGTGAATTGCTGACTATTGGACAATATTTAGTTTAGTGGTTGTTTAGAGGTAGCTAGTTTAATTTTAGAAATCCCAATAGTCTGACAGGATTAAGGTGTTGGATACAGAGCTGACACCATTTAATTGTATATTGCTATAGGGCTGCAAGACAACACTTTTGACATTTTTTGCTATGAAACATTTTACATTTTTATTAGTCATCTGTCAGAAACCAAAAAAGTACTGAGGTATTGTTAATCTTAGAGCGGAGGCTTTACTGGCAGTGGTGTATCTTGATTTTGTGCTGCCCTAGGCAGACAAAATCCGGGCACCCCCCTACCCAAGCTGCACACCCACGTTATACACCTAAGACATGCCCCATCATTCAGACTCACATCAAGCTCACACTCCCATCACACTCAGTCACACACTCCTACTCCCATCACACTCAGTCACACACTCCTACTCCCATCACGCACACTCTGACTCCCATCACACTCAGTCACGCACACTGTCTCCTATCACACACACTCTGACTCCCATCACACTCAGTCACACACTCCTACTGACATCACACTCAGTCACACACTCCGACTCCCATCACACTCAGTCACACACACTGTCTCCTATCACACACACTCTGACTCCCATCACACTCAGTCACACACACAGTCTCCCATCACACACACACTGATTCCCATCACACTCAGTCACACACACTGTCTCCCATCACACACACACTCTGACTCCCATCACACACACACACACACAGTCTCCCATCAGCACTTACCTTTTCCTGGTGGCAGGCAGCATGGTCCCTCCATGCTGTTCGGCTTCCCGGCGATTGTGCCGACAGGTCACGTGACCGGGCGCGCGTATGACGTCAGCGCGCCCGTCACGTGACTGTCGGCACTTCCGTGTCGGCACACTGCACGGGGAGCCGAACAGGCAGCACGGAGGTTTCTCTGTGCTGCCTGTTCGGCTCCCCGTGCAGCCTGCCGGCAGAGCGTTGGTGAGGGGGGATCTTCCGATCTCCTCTCACCTCCGTCTCTGCCTGCAAGCGCGTTGGGGTTTTTTTTTTTTTTAAAGGGCCATATTTTTTTTTTTAATTTTGTAATTTTTTTTTTTCCCAGTGCTGGGGGGCGCTGCAAAATTTGCCGCCATAGGCATCCGCCTAGGATGCCTCGCGGTAAATACAGCACTGTTTACTGTTATTAACCGATTACTCCTTTTAGGGTTAAATTCCCTATGACCTTTGTTGGCTAGATTTGACTTGGGATTTACCCAAAGTGTCTGCAGTCATGGAAGCCCAGGGCTCAGGATCTCGATGATTGTTACCGATGTAAATGTTACAATAATCCGCTTTGTAAAGTGGAAACTATCCATGTTTTAAATAGGAGTGACCAATTAACAAGTTCGACGTGGATGACTTTACAGAGGCAACTTAACCTAGATGTTTCATTCCTACTGGGCCTGAATTTAATAACATTACCTCAGAGAAAGCGTTACTCCGGACTGTAGCATACTGGCAATCACTGTTATCTATGGCTTTTAAAAGGATTTCTAATAAACTATGCCTGAGAGGGACCCAGAAGAATGTAATTGGTATCATACTGTTGCAAAACCCACAGGGTTGTAAATTGCATTGTCTTTTTATCTGGATTTTATAATAGCTGTCAGGGCCTTTACCAGGTCAGGTAGGAGTTTTAGTGCAGGGATAGTGGAGGTGTCTGGTTGCATGTTAAATATTGTGCAGAGGGAGGACAGTTAAGGAAACAAAGAGCTAGGTATTGGAATAAAGACTGAAGGAGAGAGTAGGAACTGCAGTATGAACAAAGAGCTATAGCAGGGACTGTAGACAAAGCAAAGGTAGGGGTGGAGAGAGTTAAACAAGGGGAGAGGCCAGAGGTAAGGGTTAAGGCACATTTCATCGGAGGATTTGACAAGAAATCTTTTGGTTGATTCTAAGAAGTTCTCATAAGCATTCTTTACTAAAGGGACACTACCGATTACATAAGATGTAACTAGATAACCTGGTCATTTAAAACAAAAACATACATAAATCATATGCCACTGTTTTTTTTATATGATTGAATTAACTTCATATAAAAGAAAAATAAAATTAGGTGTTTGTAGCCTGGCTCCATTTTGTGAATATTTCCCATGATGCAACATCATCCAAAATCTTAAAGCCAGTCTCACTTTACAACTATGGCCAAAGCCTGTATGATTATGTCATAAGATACTCCCCTGCTCTCTTACTGACTACTGTGTATCATAGTGGGCAGGACTAAGTGGCTGTGTACAACTTTTTTTTTACCTGCCTTCCAACACAAAGAGAGGAAATCAACCTGATCAAACAGGATAATAACTCCGCCCCCTTGTGATGTAATAGTTAATCAGAATTCTGACTTATAGTCTACATTCTGTGTCTAGAGTTGCCACCTTTTCCTCAAAAAAATACCGGCCGTGGTACAGTCACCATAGACTTAACATTGGCCTGAAAAATACCAGCCAGGTGGCAACCCTATCTGTGTCCCCAGCCCCAAATTTTATTTTCTGTTGTCACTAGGGGGTGGCACCCAAAAACAACTATGAGCGGTTTTCGCTATTAATGATTGTGAAAACCACTCTGTCGGTGCTGCTCTATTGCCTTGATGTCGAGGCAATAGGCAGCACCGAAATTTCAGCTCTTGGGCGCCATATTGCAAGAGCATAGAAACATAGAAACATAGAATGTGTCGGCAGATAAAAACCATACGGTCCATCTAGTCTGCCCAATTTTTTTTTTTTGAGTACTTTTATTAGTCCCCCGTTCCCGGTCTTATAGCTAGGATAGCCTTGTGTCTATCCCACGCATGCTTAAAATCCTTGACTGTGTTTACCTCTACCACTTATGCTGGCAGGCTATTCCATACATCCACTACCCTCTCAGTAAAGTAATACTTCCTGATATTACTTTTAAATCGTTGCCCCTCTAATTTAAGACTATGTCCTCTAGTTGTGGTAGTTTTTCTTCTTTTAAATATACTCTCTTCCTTTACTGTGTTGATTCCCTTTATGTATTTAAATGTTTCTATCATATCCCCCCTGTTACGTCTTTCCTCCAAGCTATACATGTTAAGATGCTTTAACCTTTCCTGGTAAGTTTTATCCTTCAACCCATGAACCAGTTTAGTAGCCCTTCTCTGAACTCTCTCCAAAGTATCAATATCCTTCTGGAGATACGGTCTCCAGTACTGCGTACAATACTCCAAGTGAATTCTCACCAGTGCTCTGTACAATGGCATGAGCACTTCCCTCCTCCTACTGCTAATACCTCTCCCTATGCAACCAAGCATTCTGCTAGCATTTCCTGCTGCTCTATTGCATTGCCTACCTACCTTTAAGTCCTCTGAAATTATTACTCCTAAATCCCTTTCCTCAGATGTTGAGGTTAGGACTGTACCAAATAGTCTATATTCTGCTTTTGGGTTTTTACGCCCAAGGTGCATAATCTTGCACTTGTCCACATTAAATGTCAGTTGCCACTGCTCTGACCATTTTTCTAGTTTAGCTAAATCATTTGCCATTTGGCTTATCCCTCCATGAATATCAACCCTGCTGCAAATCTTTGTATCATCAGCAAAAAGACATACTTTGCCAACAAGACCTTCTGCAATATCGCTAATAAAAATATTAAAGAGAATGGGTCCAAGAACAGATCCCTGAGGTACCCCACTAGTAACAAGACCTTGCATTGAATATACCCCATTGACTACAACCCTCTGTTGCCTGTCACTCAGCCATTGTCTAATCCATTCAACAATATTGAAATCCAAACTCAAAGATTTCAGTTTATTGATAAGCCTTCTATGTACCGGAGATGCTTAGAAAGCGAACGATTGTTCGCTTTCTAAGCACATGTGTGCAGGGGAGCAGCCATTTTTAAATGGCTGCTACGATCACTCCGGGGAGTGATCGTAGCGTGCCCCTGCACTTTTTTGGGGTGTTGCACAATGCCTCTGCATAGAGGCATTGTAGCAACACACATAGAGTAAATAAAGCGACCGCTGGTCGCTTTCTTTACTCTATTAAGTGCATGACGTGCCAGGCACGTCACCTGTCGGCAAGTCCTCGATTTGCCGTGACGTGCCTGGCACGTGATCTGTCACCAAGGGGTTAAAGGACTCAGTGTCTTTATTAATTCATAGAGTGCCAAACCCCTGCTAGGGATTCTATGAATGTTACATCAGAATTTGCGGATTGTGTCGGCAATGGAATTCGGATGATGCTTGATTGCCGAACTGTGTGCGATTGTGCATGCGCCATATATGCTTTTTCCACTGCAGTATCATGGGAAATGTAGTTCCCATTGATTCTAATTTTGTTTAAAAGTCGCAACTACATCATCCAGAATCACAGGCTGTGTCAGAAATGCAATTCAGATGCCACATTAAGCCTCTTGGTTCATTTAATTAAGTACATTTTTGACTCCGTGTTAAAGACCACATGTTTAAATGGACACTCCCACCAAAAAATTAAAAAGGCTTTATTTATTTTATTTTGTATTGTTGATTTCAGATATCTCTTTTGTTTTTCATATGTGACTGTATTTAATAAAATATGTAACTTTGTATCCTGAAAGGTGTGAGGCAGGTTTTCCCCATTGAATGTCCTTCTGTTAAACTTCTGTTAAATACTGATCAGAGAGTACTTCCAGACAGCAAACCAAATAAGAATTAAAATACAATGAGTAAGCCCAATTACACAGCCCACATTAAAATGCACACAACATAATCAGTTTAACAGAAGGACATTTAGCAGGGGTTTGGCACTCTATGAATTAATAAAGACACTGAGTCCTTTAACCCCTTGGTGACAGATCACGTGCCAGGCACGTCACGGCAAATCGAGGACTTGCCGACAGGTGACGTGCCTGGCACGTCATGCACTTAATAGAGTAAAGAAAGCGACCAGCGGTCGCTTTCTTTACTCTATCAGTGTTGCTACAATGCCTCTATGTAGAGGCATTGTGCAACACCCCAAAAAAGTGCAGGGGCACGCTACGATCACTCCCCGGAGTGATCGTAGCAGCCATTTAAAAATGGCTGCTCCCCTGCACACATGTGCTTAGAAAGCGAACAATCGTTCGCTTTCTAAGCATCTCCGGTGTTGCTAAAGTGCCTCGCTAGCGAGGCACTTAGCAACACCATGATGCTCCCCCAGAACCGATGGTGGTCGCTTTCCTGAGTGACCCCATCGGCTCAGTAGAAGGGAACGCTGCCTATACAGGCAGCGCTTACCTTCTAATGGCAAGAGCATCGGAAGTGAATGTATTTCACTTCTGTTGCTCTAGGGGGTGCCAATCGATGCCTGCACAGCTGTGTGCAGGCATGTATGATAAGTGCTCTGATGAGCACTTATCATCCAGTCAAAGGCAATATTGGTAAATATTGCCTTTGACAAGTATTGATCTGCCTCCCTCTCCTCACTAGTTTTAGTGAGGGAGAGAGACAGATCAGATAATGTAAAAAAAAAATAGTTTTAATAAAATTAAATATTTAATAACATTTTAAAAACCAAGGGCTTTTCTAAAAGGCATTTCAAGTGTTAAACCCCTTCCCTGCCATTGATCGCTGTGTACGCAGTGATCATACACAGCAGCACATTTTTTGCTGTCTGCATTTTTTAGGGGTTATTTTTTTTTTACTGTAATTCATTACAGTATAACAAAGGCTCTTTTAAGAGCTATTAACCCCTTGTTTGCTGTAGATCACTGCGTAAGCAGCGATCTGACGCAAATGCAGCAATCTTGCTGCAGAAGCATGTTTACTTTTTTTAAAAACTTTTTTATTACACCCTTCACGGGTTAATTATACTAGGGGAGTACGTTTTTAGCTGTCTAAGCGCATGTATAGCGATCAGTAACAGCTGATCAGTGGCAAAGGCGGTTTGGCGATTGCTCAGATGAGCATCACCATTCGCCTGGTTAGATCAATATTTGTCAATATTTGATCTGACCCGTGTAGATCTGCCTCCCTCTCACTTGAGTTTTAGTGAGGGAGACAGACAGAGCTGTATAATGTAAGTTTTTAATTATAATATATTTAATAAAATTGAGACCCAAAGGCTTTTATAAAAGCCGTTTCCAGTGTTTAACCCCTTCCCCTGCAATTGATCGCTGTGTACGCAGTGATCTTACACAGCAGCACATTTTTTTGCTGTCTGTGCATTTTTTTAGGGGTTAATTTTTTTTTTACTGTGATTTATTACAGTATATCAAAGGCTCTTTTAAGAGCTATTAACCCCTTCCTTGCCGTATATCACTTCCTATGCATGCATATGGTCACTGCCTAAGCAGCGCATATGGAGCGATCTGGTTGCAGAAGGATTTTTTTTGCTATCAGCATTTTTTTTGTCACACTCGCTAGGGGTTAATTATACCCACTAGGGGATTACGTGTATTCCTTTTGAAGCTGTCTGAACGGGTGTAAAGCGATCAGTAACAGCCGATCAGTGGCAAAGGTGGTTTTGTGATTTCTCAGATGAGCATCACCATTCGTCTGGTTAGATCAATATTGGTAAATATTGTTCTGACCCATATGGATCTGCCTCCCTCTCCTCACTTGAGTTTTAGTGAGGGAAAGAGACAGATCTGTATAATATAAGTTTTTAATTGTAATAAATTAAATAATATGTTAAAAAATTGTGAGTCCCAAGGGCTTTTATAAAAGCCATACCCTTTGTATAGTGTAGCCTGTGTATTAACCCCTTACCTGCCACTGATCACTGCACAGCAGACATTTTTTTCTTGTCTGTGCATTTTTAGGGGTTAATTTTTTTGTACAGTACTACAAAGGCTCTTATAAGAGCTATTAACCCCTTCCTTGCTCTACATGTCAAAATTCCAAGTTGGAAAATCAAAAAGCGCACCTCTCAAATGTAGCCTTTCAACCGCCAACAAAGGTGACAAAGCTATGCATGGGTGGTATCCCTGTGCTCGGGAGATGTTGCTGAACACATATTGTGGTATTGTTTCTCAGTGACACAAACCGAAATATGTGAATTTGTGTCTAAAGTACAATGTATGTGGGAAAAAATACACAATAAAATTACTACCACAAACTTTGACAAAGGCTGGTGGTAGAATTGGTGCATGGAAAGTGTTAAAATACCACCATTTAAAATAGCCTAGGGTGTCTACTTTTACAAAATATATATTTTTTTGATAAAATACACTGTCCTACTTTAAAAAAAAAGTCCCAAATGAAAGATGGGCTCAGGCTGACTACACATCAAACTTCAAAGTTGAAAATGCGCACCTTCAAAATGTGACCCTTTAGCCCCCAAACAACCCAACAAACCAATGCATGGGTGGTATCCCTGTACTCAGGAGATGTTGTTGAACACATATTGGGTTATTGTTTGGCAGTGACACAGACCAAAATCTGTGAATTTATGTCTGAAATACAATATTTGTGAAAAAAAAACACACAAAAATTACTCCCATCAAATTTGACAAATGCTGGTGGTAGAATTAGTGCATGGAAAGTGTTAAAATACCACCATTTGAAATAGCGTAGGGTGTCTACTTTAAAAAAAATATATGTGTTGATGGGGTAAATTACACTGGCTGGTTTCAAATATGTCACAAATGGGACATGGGTGCAGGCTGTCTGCATGTCAAAATTTCAAGTTGGAAAACAAAAAACTGCACCTCCCAAATTTGGCCTTTTTCCACCCAAACAACCCAACAAACCTATGCATGGGTGGTATCCCTGTACTCAGGAGAAATAGTAGAATCTATTTAGCAGGTTTTTTCGTTCGCTTTTGTCGATGAGGAGAGGATGTTTCAAATAAAAGTCCGGAATTTTTTTTGTTTTGTTTTGGTTTTTTTTACCATATTTCTTTTAAATTTTTTATAATATTATAAGATATGATCAAAAAGATGGCATCCAAAGAAAGCCCTTCTTGTCCCGATAAAAACAATATATAATATGTGTGGGTACAGCAAATAACAAAGAAGAAAATCACAGCTAAACACAAACAGCACAGAAATGTTAAAATAGCCATTGTCCAGAAAGGACAAAAAGGTTTCAAAGGCTCTATCCTTAAGGGGTTAACCTCTTAGTGACATGACCTTTTGACCTTGTCTTTCCCTTGGTGACATGGGTTGTTTTGACATTTCTGGAGTGTTTTGTGTTTAGCTATAATTTTCTTCTTTCTCATATACTATATAACACAAATAATATATTGCTTTCTTCGCCATAAGAAGGGCTTTTGTTAGATACCAATATGTTCATCATATCTTTTGCTACAAAAAAAAAAATCATAAAATATGATGAAAAAAAACAAACAAACACTTTTTCTAACTTTGACCTAAAAAATAACTTACACAAACACAATCAGTAAAAAGGACCCCATCTAAATAGTTTAAAAATGTTGTCCCGAGTTTAGAAATATGCTTGTTTCCAAATTTTTCTGAATTTTTTGTGAGTTTTATGGCAAAAATAATGGGGCCTTTTTCACCTACAGTGACCTTTTGACCCCAACCCGAACCCTAAATGTAACCTTAACCCTAAATTTAACCCTAAATGTAACCTTAACCCTAACTCTAACCCTTATGCTAACCCTTAATTTATTCTAATTTAAATGTAATTTTAACCCTTACCCTTATGCTAACCATATTTTAATTGTAACCCTAACCATTATTCTAACCCTAGATTTGTAGCTAATTAAGTCAAGCAATCAGATCGACGGAAGTATAAAAAAAATGTCCCTTCCGACGCTATACCCAGAAGAGGGCAGCAGCCATATTGGAGGAGCATGCTGCTCTCCAATATGGCGCCCCTTGGCACCAGATTCCGGTGTGGCTTTATGCCTCGATCTTGGGGCATTAATGCAACACCGTTTTAGCAGTGTTTGAGATCTTAGATTGTAAACACTGCTCGTTTTTTCTAAATTGGACAGACTAGGTCCGATGACCGGTTTAGTTTATTAGTAAATATTATATTTATCCTTCCTATATATTAGGGATATTGGTGTGAAATAAACAGTTGTTGTATTGAATGTATTTGATGTAAATACCAATTCTCTTTAGGTGTTTTCTAAGCTGAATTTGTAAGTTTGTTTTACAAGACCAAATGTGTTTATAGCATGAAATCTACTGATAATTAGCAGCAGCTCAATAGCATCCTGCCAACCCATTCAGTAGGACATTCCATATCAGACTACTTCTTTAAAGAGCAGATTGTTATGACGATGTTGGCTGTTATTTGTCTTTAAGGGGTGCTAAGTAATGTAAATGAGCTAGCTCATCGATATATTATTATGCATGATAATCATGCTCATTTGATAGCCAGATTCAAAGTATTTTACCAAGAACAATACATTGATATCACCCACTTCGAGAGCAGTTACATATTAAATGTTTTGCGATTCCTCAATGACCTTATGCTCATTCACATTGGAAGTATAAGGCTGTCTGTAATTTATTTTGGATAACCGTGTCCTCGGTAGATCAGGTCAAACTTATTAAAACTAAGTGTGAAGTTCAGAATAACAGATTTCAATTATGTAGATGGATTTGGAGAAGTCTAGACAAAGGTATGCAAGATTACACATTTAATATGCATATAAAAATGCACACTGTACATTATATTCTGGATGTTGTCAATATCTGTTCTAGATAAAGCATTTATTATTATTATTTATTATACATTTCTTTGTATACTTTGACAAACGTACATTTTTACTTTTGATTTAATTCCTTTTTCTTACAGGTTAACTAGGAAATATCGAGATGGGGAACAAAAAAGAGATCGAACACTTCTTAAATCAATTATAAAAGTGTGGAAAGAGATCAAGTCTCTACGTGGTTTCCAGAAGTTTACCAACACTCCTCTGAAACTCTATTTGCGAAAGTAGGTTTGTTTGTTTGTTTGTTTGTTTTAACAACAATAAAAGGTCTATAAATTTGTAGGATGATAGTTGGCAAAAAAAAAAAGAGATATGTTTAACTGAAAGACTGCATCAAGTGTAGGCATTTTAAATAGAAATACTTTTAGTGAAATAATATAAATAAAACCATTTTGCTTGTATAGATCTCTCAGGTGGGGCACCATGTTGTTTAGAATCTTTGGTTATATGGATTCCTTCATCTGACCCACGATTCTAAACATGTCCACTCCCTGACCATGCAATACAAGCAAACAAGGCTCAATAAGCTACCATATTTATATTTTTTTAATTAAAACGTTTCTATTTAAAAACCCTACATTTCATGCAATCTTTTAATTTAACAAAACTTTTTTTTACTTACAGTTATCTTAAACTGTAGAGCCTCTCTGCAGATACAATTTAGAAGGCGACCTGTGTGGGCCAAACTTTAAAATGATGCGATCTTTGCCTTTGGTTTCCACGATTACTCACCGTAATCCTTTCATGTGACGACAGTTCCTGCTTTATAAATTGTTTCAATTGCTGTACAATGATATGAAAAAGCCTTAAGTGACACAATACAGGTTTAGAAGATACCTATATTTACAAGATATATTAGAATAAAGTATGTTTACAGAAGTCACCCTGGAATGTGGCTGTGCTGGAAGTAAATACCAAAAATATGTGGCTCAAGACTGACCAGCAACACATGACATGCCACTGCTGCACCGAATAACATAATACAGTTATTGCAGTGTTTTGAGGTATTGTAATTGTTTAATATTTTTTTACCATGTTACCAGTTTAATGTAAAGAATCTTAAACTTAAAGTTTTTGCCAAGAGCAGTCTTGGGCAGTAAAATATTTTTCATTCACAAAAATATGGATCCTTAACCTGTGGAATGCCAGAGGCACGTGATACTCTCTCCTCTGGTTTTCAAATCTTACCTGTAATCTATTCCTTTTTGACCTTAAGGGAAGAAGTGAATAGGAAAAAGGATGAAGAAGAGTACGAAGCCGAAATCCAGGCTGAAATACATGAACTTATGGAAGAATATATGGAGGAATATGAAAAGAACAGGGCACAATACAAGAGTGACCTCCAGCAGTGGAAAGCGTGGAGAAGGGCACAGGTACGAAGTACCGTCAAAGGCCACAGAGATGTAATCTGCATCCTTCAGGATTCCATGATGCTAATGTTTTCCCCAGTATGTCTAGACTGACTGGCTCTACATTTTCTAGGACCTATTCTTCCAATTACATTGCATGCAAATCCAGCTAATGACATAATGGTTTAGTTTATTAGTAAATACTGCTATTACTGGGGACAGTCTTGCCATTTAATGTAATGCTGGGGAGGGGGTGGCTAGTAGGGTGAAAATATCAGCACTGTAATTTATTAAATAATGGGGTGTGAATCCCAATGCATTTGTTTTATTAAACATTATAAATAGAAAAAGAAGAAAAAGGAGACCAGTTATCAGGAAGATGACACTGAACCAACTTACTCAGAGGAGGAACCGGTAAAGCCTTCACCACCTGTAATGATGGACAGACAGGACACTGAACAGCAGGTTCGAGACAAAGCTGCTAGCATCAGGAGGAGACCTGGAGAACCAATTCTGATACCTGAGCTTAGCCTGTCTGCAACTATAACTCCTAGTGACATGTGCCCAAGGTAAATGCCTGTGATTGATGGTGATCAAACGTATCAGGACAGCGCTAACAACAAAATAAATACAATTAAGTGTTATTAAATATTATAAATCTTACTTATATTTAGTAACAATTAATTGTATTTATTTTGATACTGTTTTAACCCCAAATATTCAAACACGCTTGAATTCTTTTTTTTTTTTTTTTTTTTAAGTATATCTTATTGTATTATATTTAATAACACTTTGTTTCACTGGTAGAGTTGTCCCATTTTTGTTGATATTCTTTGCTTTCCTTCTTTAGAATAAGTGTGGGATGCTGTTTTTTGGCATTAGTCTGGGAGGTTCATTTAAGGAAATAATGCTGTTTTATTGTTTGAAATAAAGTTATACATTTTTCTATTGAAAGGGTTAGTATAATTCACGAATAATTTTTTTTCCTGGTGATGAATTTTTGTTAGCGCTGTACTTCTTTTCTATTACTGGTTCACAAATGCTGAGTTACAAGGCTCATATATTCTAAAACATGTTCTTTTCTAATGGAATATACTGACATATATTAACCAGGTGGAATGTTATGGAATTGACTACCCAGTTCCTCTTTAATGCTTCATGTAAATTCCCATAGACTGTTGCAGATTAAACACCATTTAACTGAGCTGCAGCTAAGGCTGCCATCCAGGCGGTATTTTACTGTCAAACCGGTAAAACAATTGACTTGAGGCCAATGTTATGGCGATAACAGCAAGGATGGTCTTTTTTTTTTTAACGGTAACCTTAAACTGAGCACAACTTTTATGCTCACGAATTAGCAGCTCCACAAGCCAAATAGTACAAACTGTGCTAAACCACTTCAAGAGGAAACCAGTTTGTTGTGATGTTGGGTCCGGGTTGCTTTACTTTACAAGTAACAAATTCATGCTTTTCATTTTATTTGTCTCGTTCTCTTAGCGTGGAAGTGCTGAGGCGTGAGGACATACAGAAACACTCCATGTACATAAAAATCCTTTTTAACAATAAAGAGGTTTCGAGGACGGTGACAAACCAGCTGGGACCAGATTTCCGGGTTCATCTGGGACAGATATTTAATTTGCAAATATTTAACTGGCCTGAGAGTATTAAGCTACAGGTAATGACTGTAGTGTAGAACATACTGTGTGTTTTACCTCCGTATTTGTGAGGTGTGTACTAAAAGTACACAATGAAAACTGACTTCATCACCTGCTCAATCTGTGACAAAACATTTGTATGCATATATCTCTAAAAGCCGTCACTTCTTTATTCGCTTTTTTTTTTTCTTTTCTTTCTATACCTGTATAGATTTTTGAAACCGTTGGATATGGTGGAAACACTTTGCTGGCAGAAGTGTTTATTCCTATTCCTGAAACCACTGTGTTAACTGGAAATGCTCAGGTGGAAGAAGTAGAGTTTAGCAGTAACCAGAGAGTCATGTTCAACCACGAAGGCGTCGGCAGCGGTAAGTGCTGATCTTTAATGATACAATTAGTGGATAGCAACCTGCTTCTGTGGTTCAGGTGTTTGTTGACGTTTGTTGGATAAAAGAGTATTTTAATGTTCTACATTGTTTAAATGGAATAGCTCGTATCCTTTTAGCAAAAATACATAATATGCAACTCTGCTTATGCAGTGGTTTAAAACTTCTAGTCTGGGATGTTGAACTTTTTTCTGTGATATAATGTTGTGTATTGTCACCTCTAACATCATTTTTTTAACAGAACATTTTCTAGTTTGTGGATTTAATGTCCAGAGATTTAGGTTATTGAATAGAGCCAAATAAGGGTTTCTGAGTCTCCTGGCAAGCTGGGGATAATGTATATGAATGACCCCTACACCTGGCATATGGACTTGCAGATTGTCCTGCCTCGTAAATAAGGGACCAGTTGTTTTAGTTTAATGGTAACAGGACGAAAATCACCCAGCGTCTGCTGGTGCTCAAATGGCTAGTTTATCAGTAGCTCGTTTTAATGTATATAATGTTATGTGCTGGTTGACAGTGTGGAGACTGCTGGAATTTTTTTTGTACTTTGTCTGAAACACACCACTCCACCCATAATACAGATCCTCATAACTGACCCGTTTTAATGGAGACTTTTCTTTCTTGTGATTTGCCCTTTTCCTTACAGATGTTCCACTTTCACTTGAGGCAGATGGTAGTAATAGAATGTCTTTGATGACATCAGGGAAAGTGTCTTACTGCGTTTCCTGGGCTGTTGGAGATAATGGAGTGCCCTTGGTTCCTCCCTTTTCACAGCAAAATACCAGCAGTCAGAGGTAAAGACCAAACCATGCACAGGGCTGTCTTTACAACATTGTAGGCCCCTGGGCAAAGCAAGCCAATGGTTCCCCCCTAGCTAACCCATAACCCTGCCCCTAACTCCATCCCTAATCCCGCCCTGACAGAAAAAAATTATGTGCAGCAGGTAGGGTTGCCACCTTTTCTTCAGAAAAATACCGGCCTTGGTACTGTCTCCATAGACTTAAAATTGGCCTGATGCCAATTTTTTACCGGCCTGCTGGTAAAATACCCGCCAGGTGGCAACCCTAGCAGCAGGGATTAATCACCACAAGTCCAGTCATAGTGTGACACAATAATTGTTTTCTAGAATGATGTGCTTAGTGACTTGCTTGTGATAATCTTTTAATTGCATAATACTGCTGGAATAAATAGTACAGCCAGGGCCGGCCCTATAATGGGGCAGAGTGGGGGCAGTGTGAGTGTGTGTGCATGTCAGTGTGAGTGAGTGAGAGTGTGTATGTCAGTGTGAGTGAGAGTGTGTGTGTATGTCAGTGTGAGTGAACATGTGTGTGTGTGTGTGTGTGTGTGTGTGTGTGTGTGTGTGTGTGTGTGTATGTCAGTGTGAGTGAACGTGTGTGTATATGTCAGTGTGAGTCAGAGTGTGTGTATATGTCAGTGTGAGTGAACATGTGTGTATATGTCAGTGTGAGTGAACATGTGTGTATATGTCAGTGAACATGTGTGTATATACTATATGTCAGTGTGAGTCAGAGTGTGTGTATATGTCAGTGTGAGTGAACATGTGTGTATATGTCAGTGTGAGTGAACATGTGTGTATATGTCAGTGTGAGTGAACATGTGTGTATATGTCAGTGTGAGTGAACATGTGTGTATATGTCAGTGTGAGTGAACATGTGTGTATATGTCAGTGTGAGTGAACATGTGTGTATATGTCAGTGTGAGTGAACATGTGTGTATATGTCAGTGTGAGTGAACATGTGTGTATATGTCAGTGTGAGTGAACATGTGTGTATATGTCAGTGTGAGTGAACATGTGTGTATATGTCAGTGTGAGTGAACATGTGTGTATATGTCAGTGTGAGTGAACATGTGTGTATATGTCAGTGTGAGTGAACATGTGTGTATATGTCAGTGTGAGTGAACATGTGTGTATATGTCAGTGTGAGTGAACATGTGTCTATATGTCAGTGTGAGTGAACATGTGTCTATATGTCAGTGTGAGTGAACATGTGTGTATATGTCAGTGTGAGTGAACATGTGTGTATATGTCAGTGTGAGTGAACATGTGTGTATATGTCAGTGTGAGTGAACATGTGTGTGTATGTCAGTGTGAGTGAGAGTGTGTGTATGTCAGTGTGAGTGTGTATATGTCAGTGTGTATGTCAGTGTGAGAGTGTGTATATGTCAGTGTGAGTGAGTGTGTATATGTCAGTGTGAGTGAGAGTGTGTGTATGTCAGTGTGAGTGAGAGTGTGTGTATGTCAGTGTGAGTGAGAGTGTGTGTATATGTCAGTGAGAGTGTGTGTATATGTCAGTGTGAGTGAACATGTGTGTATATGTCAGTGTGAGTGAACATGTGTGTATATGTCAGTGTGAGTGAACATGTGTGTATATGTCAGTGTGAGTGAACATGTGTGTATATGTCAGTGTGAGTGAACATGTGTGTATATGTCAGTGTGAGTGAGTGTGTGTATGTCAGTGTGAGTGAGAGTGTGTATATGTCAGTGTGAGTGAGTGTGTATATGTCAGTGTGAGTGAGTGTGTGTATGTCAGTGTGAGTGAGAGTGTGTGTATATGTCAGTGTGAGTGAGAGTGTGTGTATATGTCAGTGTGAGTGAACGTGTGTGTATATGTCAGTGTGAGTGAACATGTGTGTATATGTCAGTGTGAGTGAACATGTGTGTATATGTCAGTGTGAGTGAACATGTGTGTATATGTTAGTGTGAGTGAACATGTGTGTATATGTCAGTGTCAGTGCTGTATTTACCGCGAGGCATCCTAGGCGGATGCCTATGGCGGCAAATTTTGGGGGGCGGCAGCGCCCCCCAGCACTGAAAAAAAAAAAATGAAAAAATAAAAAAAAATCCGGCCCTTTAAAAAAAAAAAAAAACCCCCACCGCGCTTGCAGGCAGAGACGGAGGTGAGAGGGGATCGGAAGATCCCCCCTCACCATCGCTCTGCCTGCCAGGCTGCACGGGGAGCCGAACAGGCAGCACAGAGAAACCTCCGTGCTGCCTGTTCGGCTCCCCGTGCAGTGTGCCGACACGGAAGTGCCGACAGTCACGTGACGGGCGCGCTGACGTCATACGCGCGCCCGGTCACGTGACCTGTCGGCACAATCGCCGGGAAGCCGAACAGGCAGCATGGAGGGACCATGCTGCCTGCCTGCCAGGGAAAGGTAAGTGCTGATGGGAGAGTGTGGGTGTGGGTGTGTGTGTGTGACTGAGTGTGATGGGAGTCAGAGTGTGTGTGATGGGAGACAGTGTGTGTGACTGAGTGCAATGGGAGTCAGAGTGTGTGTGATGGGAGACAGTGTGTGTGGCTGAGTGTGATGGGAGTCAGAGTGTGTGTGATGGGAGACAGTGTATGTGGCTGAGTGTGATGGGAGTCAGTGTGTGTGTGATAGGAGACTGAGTGTGATGGGAGTCAGAGTGTGTGTGATGGGAGACTGTGTGTGACTGAGTGTGATGGGAGTCAGAGTGTGTGTGATGGGAGTCAGAGTGTGTGTGATAGGAGACAGTGTGTGTGACTGAGTATGATGGGAGTCAGAGTGTGTGTGATGGGAGACAGTGTGTGTGAATGAGTGTGATGGGAGTCAGTGTGTGTGTAATGGGAGACAGTGTGTGTGACTGAGTATGATGGGAGTCAGAGTGTGTGTGATGGGAGACTGTGTGTGACTGAGTGTGATGGGAGTCAGTGTGTGTGATGGGAGACTGTGTGTGACTGAGTGTGATGGGAGTCAGAGTGTGTGTGATAGGAGACAGTGTGTGTGACTGAGTGTGATGGGAGTCAGAGTGTGCGTGATAGGAGACAGTGTGTGTGACTGAGTGTGATGGGAGTCAGAGTGTGCGTGATAGGAGTAGGAGTGTGTGACTGAGTGTGATGGGAGTGTGAGCTTGATGTGAGTCTGAATGATGGGGCATGTCTTAGGTGTGTAACGTGGGTGTGCAGCTTGGGTAGGGGGGTGCCCGGATTTTGTCTGCCTAGGGCAGCACAAAATCAAGATACACCACTGGTCAGTGTGAGTGAGAGTGTGTGTATATGTCAGTGTGAGTGAACGTGTGTGTATATGTCAGTGTGAGTGAACATGTGTGTATATGTCAGTGTGAGTGAACATGTGTGTATATGTCAGTGTGAGTGTGTATGTCAGTGTGTATGTCAGTGTGAGAGTGTGTATATGTCAGTGTGAGTGAGAGTGTGTATATGTCAGTGTGAGTGAGAGTGTGTATATGTCAGGGTGAGTGAGAGTGTGTATATGTCAGTGTGAGTGAGAGTGTGTATATGTCAGTGTGAGTGAGTGTGTATATGTCAGTGTGAGTGAGTGTGTATATGTCAGTGTGAGTGAGAGTGTGTGTATGTCAGTGTGAGTGAGAGTGTGTGTATGTCAGTGTGAGAGTGTGTATATGTCAGTGTGAGAGTGTGTGTATGTCAGTGTGAGTGAGTGTGTGTATATGTCAGTGTGAGTGAACATGTGTGTATATGTCAGTGTTAGTGAACATGTGTGTATATGTTAGTGTGAGTGAACATGTGTGTATATGTCAGTGTGAGTGAACATGTGTGTATATGTCAGTGTGAGTGAACATGAGTGTATATGTCAGTGTGAGTGAATATGTGTGTATATGTTAGTGTGAGTGAACATGTGTGTATATGTCAGTGTGAGTGAGAGTGTGTGTATATGTCAGTGTGTGTATGTCAGTGTGAGTGAGAGTGTTTATATGTCAGTGTGAGTGAGTGTGTATATGTCAGTGTGAGTGAGAGTGTGTGTATGTCAGTGTGAGAGTGTGTATATGTCAGTGTGAGTGAGAGTGTGTGTATGTCAGTGTGAGTGAGAGTGTGTGTATATGTCAGTGTGAGTGAACATGTGTGTATATGTCAGTGTGAGTGAACATGTGTGTATATGTCAGTGTGAGTGAACATGTGTGTATATGTTAGTGTGAGTGAACATGTGTGTATATGTCAGTGTGAGTGAGAGTGTGTGTATATGTCAGTGTGAGTGAACATGTGTGTATATGTCAGTGTGAGTGAACATGTGTGTATATGTTAGTGTGAGTGAACATGTGTGTATATGTTAGTGTGAGTGAACATGTGTGTATATGTCAGTGTGAGTGAGAGTGTGTGTATATGTCAGTGTGAGTGAACATGTGTGTATATGTCAGTGTGAGTGAACATGTGTGTATATGTCAGTGTGAGTGAACATGTGTGTATATGTCAGTGTGAGTGTGTATATGTCAGTGTGTATGTCAGTGTGAGAGTGTGTATATGTCAGTGTGAGTGAGAGTGTGTATATGTCAGTGTGAGTGAGAGTGTGAATATGTCAGTGTGAGTGAGAGTGTGAATATGTCAGTGTAAGTGAGTGTGTATATGTCAGTGTGAGTGAGAATGTGTGTATGTCAGTGTGAGTGAGAGTGTGTGTATGTCAGTGTGAGTGAGAGTGTGTGTATGTCAGTGTGAGTGAGAGTGTGTGTATATGTCAGTGTGAGTGAACATGTGTGTATATGTCAGTGTGAGTGAACATGTGTGTATATGTTAGTGTGAGTGAACATGTGTGTATATGTTAGTGTGAGTGAACATGTGTGTATATGTTAGTGTGAGTGAACATGTGTGTATATGTCAGTGTGAGTGAATATGTGTGTATATGTTAGTGTGAGTGAACATGTGTGTGTATATGTCAGTGTGAGTGAGAGTGTGTGTATATGTCAGTGTGAGTGTGTGTATGTCAGTGTGAGTGAACATGTGTGTGTGTCAGTGTGAGTGAACATGTGTGTGTGTCAGTGTGAGTGAACATGTGTGTGTATGTCAGTGTGAGTGAGAGTGTGTGTATATGTCAGTGTGAGTGAGAGTGTGTATGTCAGTGTGAGTGAACATGTGTGTATGTCAGTGTGAGTGAACATGTGTGTATATGTCAGTGTGAGTGAACATGTGTGTGTATATGTCAGTGTGAGTGAGAGTGTGTGTATATGTCAGTGTGAGTGAGAGTGTGTATATGTCAGTGTGAGTGAGAGTGTGTGTATATGTTAGTGTGAGTGAACATGTGTGTATATGTCAGTGAGAGTGTGTGTATATGTCAGTGTGAGTGTGTGTATGTCAGTGTGAGTGAACATGTGTGTGTGTCAGTGTGAGTGAACATGTGTGTGTATGTCAGTGTGAGTGAGAGTGTGTGTATATGTCAGTGTGAGTGAGAGTGTGTGTATGTCAGTGTGAGTGAATGTATGTGTATATGTCAGTGTGAGTGAACGTGTGTGTATATGTCAGTGTGAGTGAACATGTGTGTGTATATGTCAGTGTGAGTGAACATGTGTGTGTATATGTCAGTGTGAGTGAACATGTGTGTGTATATGTCAGTGTGAGTGAACATGTGTGTGTATATGTCAGTGTGAGTGAGAGTGTGTGTATATGTCAGTGTGAGTGAGAGTGTGTGTATGTCAGTGTGAGTGAGAGTGTGTGTATGTCAGTGTGAGTGAGAGTGTGTGTATGTCAGTGTGAGTGAGAGTGTGTGTATGTCAGTGTGAGTGAGAGTGTGTGTATGTCAGTGTGAGTGAGAGTGTGTGTATGTCAGTGTGAGTGAGAGTGTGTGTATGTCAGTGTGAGTGAGAGTGTGTGTATGTCAGTGTGAGTGAGAGTGTGTGTATGTCAGTGTGAGTGAGAGTGTGTGTATGTCAGTGTGAGTGAGAGTGTGTGTATGTCAGTGTGAGTGAGTGTGTGTATGTCAGTGTGAGTGAGAGTGTGTGTATGTCAGTGTGAGTGAGAGTGTGTGTATGTCAGTGTGAGTGAGAGTGTGTGTATGTCAGTGTGAGAGTGTGTGTATGTCAGTGTGAGAGAACGTGTGTGTATGTCAGTGTGAGAGAACGTGTGTGTATGTCAGTGTGAGAACGTGTGTGTATGTCAGTGTGAGAACGTGTGTGTATGTCAGTGTGAGTGAGAGTGTGTGTATATGTCAGTGTGAGTGAGAGTGTGTGTATATGTCAGTGTGAGTGAGAGTGTGTGTATATGTCAGTGTGAGTGAGTGTGTGTGTATATGTCAGTGTGAGTGAGTGTGTGTGTATATGTCAGTGTGAGTGAGTGTGTGTGTATATGTCAGTGTGAGTGAGTGTGTGTGTATATGTCAGTGTGAGTGAGTGTGTGTGTATATGTCAGTGTGAGTGAGTGTGTGTGTGTATATGTCAGTGTGAGTGAGTGTGTGTGTGTATATGTCAGTGTGAGTGAGTGTGTGTGTATATGTCAGTGTGAGTGAGTGTGTGTGTATATGTCAGTGTGAGTGAGTGTGTGTGTATATGTCAGAGTGAGTGTATGTATATGTCAGAGTGAGTGTATGTATATGTCAGTGTGAGTGAGTGTGTGTATGTCAGTGTGAGTGAGAGCGTGTGTGTATGTCAGTGTAAGTGAGCAGCATTTCATTTTTCGCCCCAGGCAGCACAATGTATTGGGTCGGCCCTGAGTACAGCAGTATGTGCAATTTAAAGATTATCATTAACAAGTCACTAGTCATATATTTCTGGAAGGAGATCCTTTGAGGATACTCTTAACAAGTCACATATAACATGAATTGCATACAAATATCATCAATTCACTCTCTATTAGCCAGTTGTGTTTAACCCCTTAACGACAGGTGACGTGCCAGGCACGTCACGGCAAATCGAGGACTTGCCGACAGGTGACGTGCCTGGCACGTCATGCACTAAATGGAGTAAAGAAAGCGACCAGCGGTCGCTTTCTTTACTCTAACGGTGTTGCTACAATGCCTCTAGGTAGAGGCATTGTGCAACACCCCCCAAATGTGCAGGGGCGCGCTACGATCACTCCACGGAGTGATCGTAGCAGCCATTTAAAAATGGCTGCGCCCGCTGCACACATGTGCTTAGAAAGCGAACGATCGTTCGCTTTCTAAGCATCTCCGGTGTTGTTAAAGTGCCTCGCCAGCGAGGCACTTAACAACACCGTTCTGCTCCCCAGAGCCGATGGTGGTCGCTCTCCTGAGCGACCCCATCGGCTCAGTAGAAGGGAACGCTGCCTGTACAATGTATTTCACTTCTGTTGCTCTAGGGGGTGCCAATCGATGCCTGCACAGCTGTGTGCAGGCATGTATGATAAGTGCTCTGATGAGCACTTACCATACTGTCAAAGGCAATATTACTAAATATTGCCTTTGACAAGTATTGATCTGCCTCCCTCACCTTACTACTTTTAGTAAGGGAGAGAGACAGATCAGATCAAGTAAAAAAATAAAATAAAATAATAAAAAAAATATTTAATAAAATTTTAAACACCAAGGGCTTTTATAAAAGCCATTTAACCCCTTCCCTGCCATTGATCGCTGTGTACGCAGTGATCATACACAGCAGCACATTTTTTGCTGTCTGTGCATTTTTTAGGGGTTATTTTTTTTTACTGTAATTCATTACAGGATAAAAAAAGGCTCTTTTAAGAGAGATTAACCCCTTTCTTGCCGTAGATCACTGCCTAATCAGCGATCTGACGCAAATGCAGCAATCTTGCTGCAGAAGCATTTTTAATTTTTTTAAAACTTTTTTATTACACCCGTCACGTGTTAATTATACCCGCTAGGGGACTACGTTTAACGTAAAAAAATTTTTTTAGCTGTCTGAGCGCATGTATAGCGATCAGTAACAGCTGATAAGTGACAATGGCGGGTTGGCGTTTGCTCAGATGAGCATCACCATTCGTCTGGTTAGATCAATATGTGTAAATATTTGATCTGACCAGTGTAGATCTGCCTCCCTCTCACTTGAGTTTTAGTGAGGGAGACAGAGCTGTATAATGTAAGTTTTTAATTATAATATATTTAATAGAATTGAGACCCAAAGGCTTTTATAAAAGCCGTTTCCAGTATTTAACCCCTTCCCTGCAATTGATCGCTGTGTACGCAGTGATCTTACACAGCAGCACATTTTTTGCTGTCTGTGCATTTTTTTAGGGGTTATTTTTTTTTACTTTGATTTATTACAGTATATCAAAGGCTCTTTTAAGAGCTATTAACCCCTTCCTTGCCGTATATCACTTCCTAAGCAGCACATATGGTCACTGCCTAAGCAGTGCATATGGTCACTGCCTAAGCAGTGCATATGGAGCAATCTAGTCGCCAAAGGATTTTTTTTTGCTATCAGCATTTTTTTTGTCAGACTCACTAGGGGTTAATTATACCCACTAAGGGATTACGTGTATTCCTTTTGAAGCTGTCTGAACGCGTGTATAGCGATCAGTAACAGCCGATCAGTGGCAAAGGTGGTTTGGTGATTTCTCAGATGAGCATCACCATTCGTCTGGTTCGTAAATATTGTTCTGACCCATATGGATCTGCCTCCCTCTCCTCACTTGAGTTTTAGTGAGGGAAAGAGACAGATCTGTATAACATAATTTTTAAATTGTAATAAATTAAATAAAATGTTAAAAAATTGTGAGTCCCAAGGGCTTTTATAAAAGCCATACCTTTTGTATAGTGTAGTGTATTAACTCCTTCCCTGCCACTGATCACTGCACAGCAGAAATTTTTTTCTTGTCTGTGCATTTTTAGGGGTTAATTTTTTTGTACAGTACTACAAAGGCTCTTATAAGAGCTATTAACCCCTTCCTTGCTCTACATGTTCAAATTCCAAGTTTGAAAATCAAAAAGCACACCTCTCAAATGTAGCCTTTCAACCCCTAACAAAGCTGACAAAGCTATGCATGGGTGGTATCCCTGTGCTCGGGAGATGTTGCTGAACATATATTGTGGTATTGTTTGTCAGTGACACATACCGAAATATGTGAATTTGTGTCTAAAGTGCAATGTATGTGGGAAAAAATACACAATAAAATGACTACCACAAACTTTGACAAAGGCTGGTGGTAGAATTGGTGCATGGAAAGTGTTAAAATAACACCATTTAAAATAGCCTAGGGTGTCTACTTTTACAAAATATATACTTTTTGGGGTAAAATACACTGTCCTACTTAAAAAAAAAGTCCCAAATGAAAGATGGGCTCAGGCTGACTACACGTCAATATTCCAAGTTGAAAATGCGCACCTTCACAATGTGGCCCTTTAGCCCCCAAACAACCCAACAAACCTATGCATGGGTGGTATCCCTGTACTCAGGATATGTTGTTGAACACATATTGGGTTATTGTTTGGCAGTGACACATACCAAAATCTGTGAATTTATGTCTAAAATACAACATTTGTGAAAAAAAACCACACAAAAATTACTACCACAAAATTTGACAAAGGCTGGTGGTAGAATTAGTGCATGGAAAGTGTTAAAATACCACCATTTGAAATAGCGTAGGGTGTCTACTTTTAAAAAATATATGGGTTGATGGGGTAAAATACACTGGCTGGTTTCAAATATGTCCCAAATGGGACATGGGTGCAGGCGGTCTGCATGTCAAAATTTTAATTTGGAAAACCAAAAACTGCACCTACCAAATTTGGCCTTTTACCCCCCAAACAACCCAACAAACCTATGCATGGGTGGTATCCCTGTACTCAAGAGATGTTGCTGAACACTTATTAGGGTGTTATTTGGCAGTGACACATACCAAAATCTGTGAATTCATGTCTGAAGTACAAGGTTTGTGAAAAAAAACCACAAAAAAATTACTACCACAAAGTTTGACAAAGGCTGGTGGTAGAATTAGTGCATGGAAAGTGTAAAAATACCACCATTTGAGATAGCCTAAGGTGTCTTCTTTTAAAAAATATATGGGTTGATGGGGTAAAATACACTAGCTGGCTTCAAATATGTCCCAAATGGGACATGGGTGCAGGCTGTCTGCATGTAAAAATTTCAAGTTGGAAAACAAAAAACTGCACCTCACAAATTTGGCATTTTAGCCCCCAAACAACCCAACAAACCTATGCATGGGTGGTATCCCTGTACTCAGGATAAATAGTAGAATCTATTTAGCATGTTTTTTCGTTCGCTATTGTCGATGAGGAGAAGTTGTTTCAAATAAAAACAAAGAAATTTGTGTATTTTTTTTTTTTTTTACCATATTTTATTATTTTTTTTAATAATATGATAAGATATGATCAAAAAGATGGCATCCATAGAAAGCCCTTCTTGTCCCGATAAAACCAATATATAATATGTGTGGGTACAGCAAATGACAAAGAAGAAAATTACTGCTAAACACAAACAGCACTGAAATGTTAAAATAGGCATTGTCCAGAAAGGACAAAAATGTTTCAAAGGCTCTGTCCTTAAGGGGTTAAGGGTGGATGTCAAACACTATAAATTTACTATCCATTGCCACCTCAATAATCACACTACTACTTAGAGATAAGGTGTGCTTGGATGTACAGACAATATAAAACAATAAAAATATTAAGCAAAAGATACTAATGTATATGTCTGATTACTTCCTTTTTTACTCTTGGCTGGCTGAGCATCATAAGATGGTAGTTCACAGATAACCTCTGTTTTTTATATGCTGTTATTTCCCACAATGCTCAGTCAGAACTGCTTAAACTCATTCACTGTATTAATCCCTACCACTTGTACTGTAATACTATTCCATACATCCACAACCCTCTCAGTAAAGTAATACTTTCATTATTCCCTGGCCTTATCTTATATCTAAGCCTTATGCCTATCCCATACATGCTTAAAGTCCATCACTGTATTAACCTCTACCACTTCTACTGGAAGACTATTCCATACATCCACAACCCTCTCAGTAAAGTAATACTTTCATTACATCCACTACCCTCTCAGTAAAGTAATACTTCCTGACATTACTTATAGAAACATAAAATGTGTCCCATAATTTGAACCAGTCAGAGCAGATGTTCTGCCCCACTGTTCTCGCAGATGGATCCTTGTATAATGCCATTATGGCTTTACACATCCAACCCTGAATACCTAATGCTTCTAATGTTTGTTGCAGAAATTTCCAATAAACTCTGTTAAACGCCTTTTTGGTGTCAACAGCAAGTGTTAGTAATAGAATATTTCTCTTATTCGCTACGTCCAGAATGTCAATAAGTCTCCTTGTATTATAAGTTGAACAAACCAGGAATAAACCCGATTTGGTCATGGTGTATAATGTCTTCTAATAGAATCTGACCTGTTCTCTTGTACCAGTCCAATGCATTTTAAATATTCTTTAAATATTGATGTTGGCAGTGTTATTGCTTCATTCATAAAGCAAATAGTGTGTTCCTCAGCCCTACTACACATGAAGAATATGCAGGTGAAATTAACACCCAGACTTTCAGCAGCATGTAATCCAGACCTTTAAATAAAGCATGTTGAACACTGACCTCCATTCCATGGCTGCTGCCAATGCTTTTGATTGTTATCATTATAATATTATTTTTATTATATATTTTTGTTTTGTTTTTAATTGTATTTATGATCACTTTATACAAATAAAATACACTATGTGATGAACTCCAGCTGCATTAAAAAGATCCTTTTACTTTCCATTCATTATTTTTGTCAGTAGGTTTGTAGTTTAGTAATGGATTTATATTGCAGGTCTCCTGAATTGTATCTTAATAATTCATTGGCTATTACTTATTGTAAATGTATTTTTCCATTTTAGAGCATTTAGCAGCATTGATGCAGTTGCATCTATTGGAGCGTCTGGTTTAACGGACATGAAGAAATTGGCCAAATGGGCTGAAGAATCCAAGCTTGATCCAAATGACCCCAACAATGCGGCTCTCATGCAGTTAATAATGGTAATCCTGGCTATAATAAATAAGTAAAATACACTTTATTCCTTGAAGTTCTTGGCTAGTTAGAGAGGTTTTAGCAGAACCTATATCTTTTCCCCTTCATTGACAAGATGATGAATATATGGTTTATTTTAATAAAACATTTTGCTAATTCACGCTGTGCCTGAAATTTTGGGTTCAGGTACGCCTCTGTGACATCACAAGTAATGTTGCAAGGTATTGGGAGTTTTCAGCAGGGACCCATAAGGTCTATTAAGACACTGTTTGGGTCTCGGCCACTATGTCCCTGGCCAGGAACATGAAAACAGCCTTTTGGTGCTTGCGCCTTCTGGGACACAAGTACCATGCAAAACCCTAAAGGTTTTTTTCCGATCGTTCTGTGCTTGAACATAACATCAACCAAGAAACAACAAGCATGAAATATATATATATATATATATATATATATAGCTCTTCAGCCTGCACTACGTAATGCTAAATCGCCTATCACATTAAAATGTCAAGTAATGGTGATCCAAATGTTTCTAGAAATAGGATCATTCTCTCTTGCATTCAATGAGTTGATCTCTTTTTCAAGGTCAACATTATTAGGTTGCGAGCCAGTCAAAATGGCTAATCAATCATTTTAAGGATATTTGGGGTACTTAAAAACTACAGTAGATATTCCAACACCAAGATAAATACACCCAAGGATCTTACCCTAAGAGTAATATTTTCCAATTTTAAGATTCTGGTATTCATGGCATGTGGATGTGAATAACAAATGTTTCCAGCCAATAATGATAATAACAACAATGTTAAACAGAGGCCAGATAATAAAAAATCCTATAGTTACTAACATCTAATGTTCCCGTACCACCTCCTTTTTTTATTTATTTTTTTAGATTGCCAACTCTAGGGATGCCTATGTTCCTGAATTTTTCAGGCTCGAACAGTTGCAGAAAGAGTTTGATTTTGTGTCGGACGAAGAATTCAGCAGATCAAAACGGTTTAGGCTTTTACAGCTGCGCAACCAGGAAGTGCCAGAATTTCGTAACTATAAACAAGTACCTGTAAAGGAAAGGGAGATCCCTGAAAAGATCTTCCAGGCAAGTAAAAAAATTACTATATATTCAATAGTTGACACCATAATATTTTATGGAGCAACAGCAGCAACAGAAATGTGTTTAAAGGAACACTCTCACTAAAAAATGAAAAGGGTTTATTTTTTTATTTTGTTGATTTAACCCTTTCAGGACCAGGGTTTTTCCTGGGCCATGGACCAGAGCTTTTTTCAATTTTTAATATGTGTTTGTTGAAACATAATTTTCCTCTCTCTCATTTAACGCACCCATACAAGTTATATGTTGTTTTTTAAAGAACCGTTAGAGCTTTATTTTGATACCCTATACATAAAAATTATTTACATTTTAGTATTAAAAAAATACATATAAAAGAGGAAATTTGGGGGAAAAAATGTTTTTCCCCATTATTTTTCCAATAATAAGTGCAACACTAACCCACTTATCCCAGCTAATTAACTAACTAATAAAAAAGAAAAATATTGGTTCCCAAACCCCCTAAACAAAAAAGACAGAAAAAAACTCTGAAGAGTGCGATGTCAGATCCATAAAAATCACTGTACAGACATGCAGTGGTTAAATTTAATTAAACATATTACAATGACATTTATTTATTAAAAAAAACTTTAAAATTGCAAAAATATTTTTTTTTTTGTAAAAAACAAAACAAAATGAGGGCCTTAAAGAGGAAGGAAACTGATCACAGTTACAAACTGTGATCAGAAATGAAAGGGTTAATTTTTTTCTTCAGGTTAAGTTCTTTATTTATTTATTTTTACTTGCAGGTCACTCTCAGTGCTTCACAATAAGTATGTGAAGCACAGGGAGTGAATTAGAGGCAAAGTCAGTGTTCACACATTGACTTTGCCATCTAATTTGCATGTTATCCCAGTGATCACTCGATCAACGCGATCACATGCCTGGAAATCCACCGATCGGGTCCAGGAGCTTGCCTCGGGTGCGAGGCTTAGTCCTGGACCCATTGCAGACTGGCTGGGGGTGCGCACGGAGCGCACCGCCAGCTAGGCTGCATGATGAGTTAACTCGTCATAAGGTCGCCGAAGGGGTTAAGATATGTCTTTTTGTTATGCAAGTTTATTTTATCAAATATTTTACTAAACAAATGTGACTGGGAGCCACCATTTTGTGAAATATAGTGTTTTTGGGGGCAACCCCCCAGTAACATTTCAGCACTAGTATCTCACTTTGGGGCTTGGGACACAGAATGCAGTCTATAAGTCAGAATTCTGGGAGGGTAATGTAACTATTACATCACAAGGGGGTTAGAGCTATAATCATGTTTGATCAGGTCAATCTCCTCTCTTTGTGTTGGAAGAAAGGTAAAAAAAAGATGTACACAGCCACCTAGTCCTGCCCACTATGACACACAGGAACCAGTAAGAGAGTAGGGGTGTAACTTATGAGATCATCATGCAGGCTTTGGCCAGAGTTGTAAAGTGAGACTTGCTGGAAGATTCTGGAGAATGTTGCATCATGGGTAAAATTCTCAAAATGGATGCTCGAGATAAACACCTAATTTTATGTTTGCTTTTGTAACGGGATTTTGCGCAGGCCCACCTATACCCCTGTGGTCCTTTTCCCCAGTTACCTTCTTGCTCTCTCCAGGGTGATCCTGAGTCTCCGCTACCTGGGAGTTGGGGTACATGACTGCAGCAGTGCCTTCACCCACTTTTATATGCAATTAATTCAAACATAGAAGAAGAAAAAACAGTGACATATGTCTTATATATGTGTTCATTTTAAATGGACAGGTAAGCTAGTTACATTGTATGTAAGTGGTAATGTCCCTTTAAAGATGAACTACATGGACGTTACTTTTTTTAAAAACTTGGTGTATGCATGGCATGCATTGCACCCTGGGTTAGAGTTCTAAAAGCCAGGAAGAGCAGCAACTAAAATAGAACTCACCATGGACACCAATAGAATGTTCTCATTCATTCCTTCACATTTAGAACTTGTTTCTAGAACTTAGTAATAGTTACAGGTATAAGAGAAGCACTAGTATATTTAAACAGCAAAGCTTTAAATTTATGTTCTCAATAACATAAATACATTCAAAAGTATTGGGTGGTGATATTACAAAAATAGTAAGAAGATTCTCCAGAGAAACGTCAAAGTAATATGAGAGCAAGACTCTCAGTACTGGTGAACACAATTTGAAATTAATCTAGGTTTCATGTATCTTGGCATTTAAGTAATTGTCTGTTCTTGTCTTCTGCCACAAAGGAATATGAGAAGAAATTGCATGAGCAGGATGTCCGTGCCACAGAGAATCATTTGGATGCACACAGGGTCCTGGTTGCCAAGTATCTACAAAAGGTCAGATAGGGTTTGTGGTCAGTGTTTCCCAGCATGTGGGTAGTGAATAGAATGCACATATTATTTTCATGCTGCTGATAGCTCACTTAACAAGTAAAACATCTTGGAAATGTGTTCACTTAGCTTTTTCTACATGGCTCCTTAATTTTCTTTAATGTGTCTGAATCTGAAACAACCACACCCATAGCTTTCTGTTTTTTATTTTATTTGTTTTGGGTACAGGTGAAGCAGTCAGTCATGAACAGATTCTTAATAGCAAAACATCACTTTATTCTCTCTGACTTGGTTGTTGAAGAGGGGATTCCACGTCTTGGGTAAGAAACAGTTAGCACATATATAATATGCATGGCATTGTTTTTTTTTTGTGTGGCTTTTACATATTTGTTTTAACCGCATGTTCAACATTATTCTCAACTATTAGTATTATCAACTTATTTCATTCATACCCAAAGCATTTTATGTGATAAATACACAATACATGGACATATGTACAAGCACCTCGTGTAAAATGAAATCCTCACTTTATGTCTTACCTAAAGAGCCCTTCTGAGTACAGATTTTATTTTCTCCATGTTTAGAAAAGACCAACAAGATAGTCTGTGTAACACAATGCTTCTCTGGTGTTGAAGTATGTAGAATACTTAGACACACTGTACTACACACTACCTTACTCCATCTAACAACTATGAACCTATTTGATTGTAGCACAAACTACCATATTATCTGACTGTTTTATTGATTCACATTTATTCTCTTCCTCTTCCTTGCATTTGTTTTCTAAGCACTGGTGGCTCCGGGTATGTCATCATACATTGTTACCATCTTACGTTTCATCTGATGCATGGACAACGAACCAAGAGCTTTTAATAATTTAACAATATCTTAACATCTATTATATATATTTGTTTATTCAATGATCATGCACTATTTAGTCTAGTTATTGCCTCTTGGTTATTGCCTTTTGCATGTAATTTATGTATGTAAGCAAAATTGTTTTCCACAAAGGTTGGTTAATATGCTTCAGCGAACAAAATCATTGTGATGATTACACCGTAGTTTATTTAAAATCATAACACTATTTACAAACTTAAATTAGTTGAATAACTTTTGATATACCAATTTCTTGATTTCACATCTTACTTTATGTATTGATTGATTTTGTGAGGTTGGGTAGGCACCACACCTCATTCAGAAAGTGTGCGTACAAAAGTAAGTAATATATTTTATGAAAGCATTAAAAACAATTGTACCTGTGGGCTACAAACTGGGATTTAATTACAGAATATATCACAGTTTGCTTGACCTGCCTTTCATTTACTACTTAATCTAGTTGCATGACCTTCATGCTCTTTCCTAAATTTATTTGGGCAACGGAGAACACTATTAGCATTTTACTGCTTCTACGTTTCTAAACATTTCATAGTTACTTCAGCTTTATGGAGTGGTTTTGCTTACATTGGTCTTTTTAGTACTAATTGTAAATGTACAATAAAGTTCTCCCTCAAGTTCATGGAAGTGGTTTAGAAATAATGTGAGATCAACATTGAGCTGGTTTTTTGGTTTTACGAATGTGATTATTACTATTCAAGAACCAGTAATGGGAAATTTGTATTACTTATATTTAATATGTTGTATTCTAAACATCTTATGGGCTTCTCACTCTTACATTGTGCTATACATGAAATTAAAAGTTATATTTTGGTACTGGATCAACATATTAGACCTTAGTAGACAAGTAACAAGATATCACCAACAACTATTTTGACCTGCAGATACTGTTCTAAATACTGATTTTGATTTTACAGCAATGGTGATACAATTAATACACCTCTTGAAAGAAATGGTTATAATCACATGAGGCATTTAAGCCAAAACTGTACCATTCCTGGCAAACTTTGATGAGGACTACTGTGTAGTTCAATATGTAGAACAGCTCCTAACCCAAAAATAATATTTGTATGGCAGAAACATAACTCCGAGTGATGTATTACCTTCATTTGCCAGAATTCTAGGAATGGACCTTTTCAAGTTGGCTGAGCCAAAACGTCCATTGAAACCAAGACGGAAAGAGAGAAAGAAAGTACCCGCACAGAATCTGACAGATGGTGACATCAAGGTCCTGGTTAATGTAATCCGTGCCTATGACATTCCCATAAGAAAACTAGTATCTAGGTAAGCTGTTCAAGTCAGGGAGTGTGTTTTGTTTTTTTTTTGTTACTGTATATGATGCCATGCAAGCAGTTACTGTAGTGCTAATTACTACTTCTGAGGACTAAACAAGTTCAGAATAAGCTAATTTCCTCATCACATATTAATTTTGAACTACTTTCCTACAAATAGCACATCAATAAAATCTATACAAAGATTAGAGACCTTTTTGGTTTCAATTTTTTGTTTTCATTGTTGGTCTCTGTGTCTTAGATAGCAGCTCCTAATTTTTTACTATCTTTTTATGATTTTTTTTAAACAACCTCATTAACATGTTTGTTTATATAGCACTGATTCACTCGTTATATAGATACATACCAATTCATTCATGGACCTCCTTATGCCAAATTCCCTTTTTCCACCTCCACCTGTCCCTTCTTTTTCAAGCACCTCTCTTGGTCTTCATAGTAACATAGTGATTTAGGTTGAAAAAAAGACACAAGTACAGCAAGTTCAATCCTTCTATCTAACATTCCAGCTTTTCATCCAAAAGAAGCTATTTCAAATTTTGCCTCCTAGGAAGAAAAATTCCTTCTTGACTCCAAAGGGCAATGAGATTTCTCCTTGGATCATTAAGCTCTGTTTTTAATGCTTATTCTATTGTTAATAGCCCTGTATGATAAATCTAACCCACATCTTGGTAAAAGTTAAGTAAGATTTAGGAAGAGAATGACCACCCCCTGCTTGTCAAACCTCCCAGAAACACCTGCCCTTTATTGTCTTGTTATATTTGTTATACGAATAATAATGCCGTATTGAGAGAAGAGGAAGAAATCTCTGCAGAAAATTGAAATATCTAATCTAAGAATGTTTCTCTGATTGTTCCGCACACTTTCATCAATAATGAATTGATTGCATGTTCTTATATTTGTCTCGTTAGTATGTTTGTATGTATTTTTGATATTTTCATAATAAAATAAAAAAAATAGCCCAAATGATCTGCTTTTCTAAAAAAAAAACCTCTTGTTCTTTGTACATTTCTGTTAATGAACAGGTCACTGGAGAGCTCTTTATATTGGCCCTGCACATATTTATATAATGTTATCACATCCCCTCTGAGATGCCTTTTTTCTAACGTATATAAATGCAATTTTTTAAGTCTCTCTTCATAACCAAGATCCTCCAATCCCCTTATTAATTTTGTAGCTCTCCTTTGCACTTTTTCTTTCCTTAATATCCTTTTAAGGACTGGTGCCCAGAATTGTACTGCATCTTACCATTGACTTGTAAAGAGGCAAGATGATATCCTCCTCCCATGAATCTATAACTCATTTTATACATGTCAATATCTTATTGACATGAATAAATCCTTTTATTTTCATCTCCAGCTCAGCGGTCTACTACTGTTATCTTGCTTATAAATCCAAAAAGTCATATGATATTATTAAAATAGCGTGACTCAAATTACATAATTAATTTCAGTAAAGTTTCTCATGTAGAGTCAGAGGAGACGTCTGATTGGTGCTTAGAGAGATCTGTATCTGGTCCATTCCTCATCCATATTTTTCAGATTTAGTTCAATTTTTATTCACTAAGATTGCTTTCACCTGGTCGATTTATGTAGTGATCTCATCTGTTAAAAGGCAACAGGAAACCCATGGGCAAGCCATTTAATGACCAAGTCAAAGTAAAGAATGTTGGAAAATGCAACTATTATATCTGCATTTTTATGTTTTAAATTGACAGAGACTTTTCACAAATATTTCTGTATCATTGATTAACACATAATAAACCTTTATATGTGGGGGTTTTTGTCCAGTAAACCAACACAACCATCAAAGTCAACAAGGTCGTTTAATGAAATGTTTACAGCAACTGCATCACCTGAAGGCCAAGCCCAAACTCCAGAGTGGACCATTAACCAGGTACACGGCTGTTATCTTCTGTTGAGAATAGTATGGGAACTGTATCAATCCCCAGTCATTTCAGTATTCCATAAAGATGTGCAATGGAGTTTTGAAAACACTAATGCCCTTATCTTATCTCTAATGAGTCTGTTGTTTGAAAATAAACTCCCTAGTGTAGGTTCCAGTGAAGGCTGAAATGCCCTTCAGCTGTCACCTCGAATTAACCATCTGTTAATCTACCAACAACGTATTTGTAGGCATTTCTAGATTTCAAATAATGATTTTTTTATTTTATTTTTACTTTCAAGAGGTGGGATTTAAAATATATGAAAATGAAATTAATTATAAAACAAATTAAATGGTACAAAGGTTTCTGACATTTACCTGTGGTCTATTACTATGTAACTATATTTTATTATGTTTCTGACCCACAATTTAGTTGGTATAAGAAATGTTACATTACTCTCCTACAGGGTTATTTTTTTAGGGAACGTGGCAAATGAAACACATAGACAAGTGTATAGAATAATGTAGATTGGTATAGAATTAAGATACTGTTACAGGTTATAAATAAAAGAACACATCATACAAACATCCATTTCATTATTAATATTTAACATAATCTCCTAGTGCTCTAGCAGCTCTAAATGAAGTATCCAAGAAATCCCCGGTACCTCCCAGTTTTGGAGACAGTGTATAGTAAAACTAAAAACCCCTTCTCCTATATCAGACATTATCAAAAAGGCTGGTTCCTAACTTAACCCAAGACATTTTTCTTCATTGTCATTACCATCTCATTGAACAAATAATGAAACTGGGTTTTGTTTTCTTCTTTCCCAGGTCTTAGTTCGTCCTTTTGTTGAGGTCTCTTTCCAGCGTACTGTATGTCAGACATCAACAGCAGATGGACCAAATCCAAACTGGAACGAAGAGCTTGAGCTTCCATTTAGGTGCTGGTAAAACCTAAATTTACCTAAATGCAACAGAGATTAACTCCTTAGTGACATGACTTTTTTGGCTTGTCCGACTCTTGGTGACATGGGCTGTTTTAACATTTCTGAGGTGTTTGTGTTTTGCTGTAATTTATTTCTGTCTCATTTAGTGTACCCACACAAACTATATATCGTTTTTATCGTCATAAGAAGGGCTTTCTTTTGATACCATTATTTTGATAATAGCATATAATTTGATGTAGAAATAATAATAAAATATGGCAAAAAAATCAAGAATTTTTTTATGACTTTTATTTGAAAATTTGTATACTCATGTACAAGAGACAACAAAAAAACACTGCTAAATAGTTTCTAATATATGTCCTGAGTTCAGAAATAGCCCATGTTTTATGTTTTTGTGCTTTTTTTAGTCATGTTACAGGGCCAGAACTATAAGTAGTGCAAAGCTTTTTTAAAATCCTTTTTTTCAAAATTAGCGATAGTGACATTGTAACACTGATTTCTGTTCTAAATCCATGAATGACCCCCAACATGTACATATTTTTGAAAACTAGGCCACTCGGGGCACTTAACTTCGGGTATTTTGACACATTTCATGTAGCCATTTTACCACCAATCTTTGCAGAATTTTTTTTTTTTTTTTAATTTTTCACATAGATTGCAATTTAGGTAAACATTACCTTAAAATGTGAAGGGGTATTTCCAAATAGCACCTCAATATGTGTTCAGCAACATCTCCTGAGTACAGGGATACCACCCATGCATAGGTTTGTTGGTTTGTTTTGGGGCTAAAAAGCCACATTTAGGGGGTGCGCATTTTGGTTTTCCAACTTGGAATTCTGACATGCAGAAAACCTGCGCCCATGTCCCATTTGGGACATTTTTGAAGCCAGAAAGTGTATTCTACCCCACAAAGATATACATTTTTAAAACTAGACGCCCTAGGGTATTTCAAATGGTAGTATTTAAACACGTTCCATGCACTAATTCTACCACCAGCCTATGTCAATGTTTTGGGCAGTAATTTTTTTTCACATACATTGTACTTTGGGCATTAATTCACAGATCCTGTTATATGTCAGTGCCAAACAACACCTCAATATGTGTTCAGCAACATCTGAGTACAGGGATACCACCCATGTATAGGTTGGTTAGGTTACTTGGGGGTTAAAAGGCCACATTTGAAAGTCAAAAAGTGTATTTTACCCCAAAAAAACATATATTTTGGAAAACTAGACATCCTAGGATATTTAAAATTGTGGTATTTTAATACTGTATATGTACTAATTCTACCACCAGCCTTTGTTAAAGTTTGTGGTAGTAATTTTTTGGGAGTTTTTTTCCCACATGCATTGTACTTCAGGCATGAATTCACAGATTCTGGTATATGTCACTGCCAAACAACAACCCAGTATGTGTTCAGCAACATCTCCCGGGTACAGGGATACCACCCATGCATAGGTTTGTTGCTTTGTTGTTTGGCTAGAAGGCAACATTTGTGAGGTGCGCATCTCAAAATTCCAACTTGGAATTTTGACATGTAGTCAACCTGCATCCGTGTCCTATATGGGATATATCTTTCAAGCCAGCCAATGTAATTCACCCACACCAAACCATATATTTAAAAGTAGACAACCATCACTCCTTGTGGCAAGGGCTCAGCAGCCACCGATACATAACTAGATGATGTATCAGAAAGCTGACCAGGGTCAAAATCGAACCCTGAGTCCGCAGCCTCAGAATCAATGCCTAAGCAGTGATCTCGAGCAAAGAAGGGGTTAATAGCTCTTTTAAGAGCCTATCTAGTACTGTAATACATTACAGTACAAAGCAAGTAATCCATAAAACAGTGCAGACAGCAAAACATACGGTTGCTGTGCAAGATTACTGCTTATACAGTGATGAATGGCAGGGAAGGGGTTAATACACCGTGAATGGCTTTCATAAAACCTGAACATTTTATAAAATGTTATTTTATTTCACTAATACTGATATGTCTCTTTCCGTCACAAAAATGTAAGTCAGGAGAGGGAGGCAGATCAATAATTCGCTGATACTGATCGCTATGCGCTCAGACAGCTTAAAAAAAAAATCTAAAATATTTTTACTTTACACGTAATCCCCTAAATGTATGTGTAAAAAAAAAAAAAATATGCAGACAGATAAAAATTGCTTTGGCGTCAATATCATTGCGTAAGCAGTGATCGACGGCAAAGAAGGGGTTAATAACTCGTAGAAGAGCCTTTGTAGTACTGTAATAAATTACAGTACAAAAAAAATGAACCCCTAAAAAATGCCCAAACAGCAAAAATAAATGTGCTGATGTGCACGATCACTGCTTACGCAAGATCAGTGGCAGGGAAGGGGTTAAATACAGGGAATTGCTTTTATAAACTTTTTTTATTGTTTTATAATTAGTGTGTTGTGTATGTATTAGTTTTTTGTACTTAAACTTACTTTTATTACTTTGATCTGTCTCTCTCCCTCACTAAAAAAAATGTGAGGAGAGGGAGGCAGATCCTAACTGGTCAGATCAATGTAGGGTTAATATTGATCTGACCAGGCAGTTGCGGTGCTCATCAGAGCATCCCCACTGACTGTCAGTCTGCCTGCAGTCACAGATTTCCTCTGTGAAGAGGCAATCCTGTGACTGCTTGAAGAGCACAGGAAGCAGGTACTTCCTGCCTCCTGTGCTCTTGCCCTTAAAAGGGCAGCACCATCTTGGTCACACACGAGGCAATCAGTAACACTTACAGAGCATAGGAAGCGATAACATTCGCTTCCTATGCTCTTTTTTTCAATGCCCGCGTTTTAAAGGCACTGTGCCTTTAAAACCGGCATTTCAATTTCTCTCCGAGATAAATTTAGAGTTAAAAAAACACAGTCCATTGAATAGAGGCCAATGTGTGGAGATACACTAAAGAACAATCAGTAGAGAAAATATTCTGAAGTCAAAGTATCCTCAGTTTATTATAGCTATAAAAAAAAAGTTTGGTTTATGAGTTAAACTTTATTTCTAAATGTATACATTTGTAATTAAGAATATTTTTTTTAGTGTTTAATGCATATTTGTGGGGTACAGAAAACTATCCCCAGGTGAAATCAAATCTGAAGCAGAGTATTTTATTTGAATTCATGCCTCCCTCTTTATTTGTATAGTGGTTTCATAGCATATTTTGTAACATGTAGTAATATACAAAAAAAAAATTGTCATTCTCTTTCGTCAGAGCTCCAAATGGTGACTACAGCACTGGCAGCTTGCAGTCTGTGAAAGACGATGTATTTATCAATGTCTTTGATGAAGTGTCATATGATATATTAGAGGTAAGGTGTTTTTTTTTAATTTTATTAATGTTGCATAACTACTGTCTAAACAATGGAAGAGAACCACTTAGATGCGCTGTAGTTGTATAGTTAAAATGTTAACCCATTTAGTACCCGCCACCAAGCAAACCTGGAATTCAAATAAGGAAAAAACAATTCTTTCTTTAGGATGATCGGGAGAGGGGAACTGGAATTCATACACGGGTGGAGAGACATTGGCTGGGATCCATAAGAATTCCCTTTACAACCATCTACTTTCAGACGAGGGTATGTATGAATACAATTTATTGGCAGCACTGTAAAGAGGAAGTTTACTCTACATAACTTCATCCTTTCGCTGATCTCCCAATACAAGTATTGACGCAGTGTTCAACATGCTAGATTTAGCTGCGCTCCTAGTATTACACAAAGAAAGCTGGCCGTGCAGTTATTGTTGTATACATTCAAGGAGATTGTACCACTCTGATCATGGAGCGACTACAGGACCAGATTCCCAGGTAGCCCTCCATATAAATTCTACAAGCTGGCACCCACCAACAAAATTAAAATACAGTCATTTTGAGGGGAAGAGCACACATGGGTGGAACTAAGTTAGAAATTCATAGAACGAGGTTGACGTCCACCCAGCAGCATACCTACCACTGCAGGGGCCCGGCGGCCCTGCAAAAAAAAAAGGTAAAAAGAAAAAAAGTGCGGGCAAACAAGGCAGCTTCCCAGGGCCCATTCATTCTTGGGACCCAAAGCAGCTGCCACGGGGGCTCTCTCTGCCCGTGTGACTGTGTCACACACAGAGACAGTGACTATTGGGCAGTAGCCGTGAGTCTGCATTTATCGACTTTTCATCACAGCCACCAGAAACGTCACATCCGGTGGCTGTATTTCGCAGAAAATGTTTCCTGCACGCACGGTGCAGACGCAACAGGAGTTCAGGAAACATTTCTGAGGGGACGGCCGACAAGCAGCATACAGGTAAATACTGGGGAAGGGGGGGGAATAAGTCTGGCAAATGGGCAAAATAACACTGGCAAATAGGTAAAATAACTGGCAAATGAGAAAAATAATACTGACAAATGGGCAAAATAACTGGCAAATTATGGGCAAAATAACTGGAAAATTATGGGCAAAATAACACTTGCAAATGGGCTAAGTAACACTGGTAAATGGGCAAAATAACACTGGTAAATGGGCAGAATAACACTGTCAAATGGGCAAAATAATGATCAAATGGACAAAATAATACTGGAAAATTATGGGCAAAATAATACTGGAAAATGGGCAGAATAACACTGTCAAATGGGCAAAATAATGATCAAATGGACAAAATAATACTGGAAAATTATGGGCAAAATAATACTGGAAAATTATGTGCAGAATAACACTGGCAAATGGGCAAAATAACACTGGCAAATGGGCAAAATAACACTGGCAAATGGGCAAAATAACACTGGCAAATGGACAAAATAATACTGGCAAATGGGCAAAATCATACTAGCAAATTATGGGCAAATAACGCAAATTATGGGCAGAATAACACTGTCAAATGGTCAAAATAACTGTCAAATGGACAAAATAATACTGGCAAATGGGCAAAATCATACTAGCAAATTATGGGCAAAATAACTGGCAAATTATGGGCAGAATAACACTGTCAAATGGTCAAAATAACTGTCAAATGGACAAAATAATACTGGAAAATTATGGGCAAAAAAACTGGCAAATGGGCAAAGTAACACTGGCAAATGGGCAAAATAATACTGGCAAATAACTGGCAAATGGGCAAAATAACACTGGCAAATGGGCAAAAATAACTGGCAAGTTATGGGCAGAATAACACTGTCAAATGGGCAGAATAACACTGTCAAATGGGCAAAATAACTGGCAAATGGACAAAATAATACTGGCAAATGGGCAAAATCATACTAGCAAATTATGGGCAAAATAACTGGCAAATGATGGTCAGAATAACACTGTCAAATGGGCAAAATAATACTGGCAAATTATGGGCAAAATAACTGGCAAATGGGCAAAATAACTATCAAATGGACAAAATAATACTGGAAAATTATGGGCAAAATAATACTGGCAAATTATGGGCAGAATAACACTGTCAAATGGGCAGAATAACACTGGCAAATGGGCAAAATAATACTGGCAAAAGACAAAATTATACTGGCAAACTATGGGCAAAATAACTGGCAAATTATGGGCATAATAACAATGGCAAATGGGCAAAATAAATTGCAAATGGACAAAATAATATTGGCAAAATAACACTGGCAAATGGGCAAAATAACACTGGCAAATGGGCAAAATAACACTGGCAAATGGGCAAAATAACACTGGCAAATGGACAAAATAATACTGGCAAAAGGCAAAATAATAATGGCAAATTATGGGCAGAATTACACTGTCAAATGGGCAAAATAACTGGCAAATGGACAAAATAATACTGGCAAATGGGCAAAATCATACTAGCAAATTATGGGCAAAATAACTGGCAAATTATGGGCAGAATAACACTGTCAAATGGTCAAAATAGCTGTCAAATGGACAAAATAATACTGGAAAATTATGGGCAAAAAAAATGGCAAATGGGCAAAATAATACTGGAAAATAACTGGCAAATGGGCAAAATAACACTGGCAAATGGGAAAAAATAACTGGCAAGTTATGGGCAGAATAACACTGTCAAATGGGCAAAATAACTGTCAAATGGACAAAATAATACTGGCAAATGGGCAAAATCATACTAGCAAATTATGGGCAAAATAACTGGCAAATGATGGTCAGAATAACACTGTCAAATGGGCAAAATAACTGGCAAATGGACAAAATAATACTGGCAAATTATGGGCAAAATAACACTGGCAAATGGGCAAAATAATACTGGCAAATGGGCAAAATAACTATCAAATGGACAAAATAATACTGGAGAATTATGGGCAAAATAACACTGGCAAATGGGCAAAATAATACTGGCAAAAGGCAAAATTATTCTGGCAAATTATGGGCATAATAACAATGGCAAATGGGCAAAATAAATTGCAAATGGACAAAATAATACTGGCAAATTGGCAAAATAATACTGGCCAATTATGGGCAAAATAATGCTGGCAAATTATGGGCAAAATAACTGGCAAATTATGGGCAGAAAAACACGCAAATGGGCAAAGTAACACTAGAAAATGGGCAAAATAATACTGGCAAATGGGCAAAATAACACTGGCAAATGGGCAAAATAACTGGCAAGTTATGGGCAGAATAACACTAGCAAATGGACAAAATAATACTGGCAAATGGGCAAAATAATACTGTAAAATTATGGGCAGCATGATATGGGCAAATTATGGGCAGCATAATACTGGCAAATTATGGGCAAAATAACTGTCAAATGGACAAAATAATACTGGCAAATGATGGGCAGAATAACACTGTCAAATGGGCAAAATAGCTGGGAAATGGACAAAATAATAGTGGAAAATGATGGGCAAATTAACTGGCAAATGGGCAAATTAACTGGCAAATAGGCAAAATCATACTAGCAAATTATGGGCAAAATAACTGGCAAGTTATGGGCAGAATAACACTGTCAAATGGCCACAACGCTTCCCTCACAGCCACGGACCTTCAGAGCACCGGGGGACAGAGCAGGAACGAGGTAAGTTTTAGATTTTTTTTTTCTCCCCCCCACTGACTCGAGTATAAGCCGAGGGGGGCATTTTTCAGCACAAAAATTGTGCTGAAAAACTCGGCTTATACTCGAGTATATACGGTAACTATAAAATGGACAAAATAATACTGGCAAATTATGGGAAGAATAACACTGTCAAATTATGGGAAGAATAACACTGGCAATTTGACAAAATAATACTGGCAAAAGGCAAAATAATACTGGCAAAAGGCAAAATAATAATGGCAAATTATGGGCAGAATTACACTGTCAAATGGGCAAAATAACTGGCAAATGGACAAAATAATACTGGCAAATGGGCAAAATCATACTAGCAAATTATGGGCAAAATAACTGGCAAATTATGGGCAGAATAACACTGTCAAATGGTCAAAATAACTGTCAAATGGACAAAATAATACTGGAAAATTATGGGCAAAAAAAATGGCAAATGGGCAAAATAATACTGGAAAATAACTGGCAAATGGGAAAAAATAACTGGCAAGTTATGGGCAGAATAACACTGTCAAATGGGCAAAATAACTGTCAAATGGACAAAATAATACTGGCAAATGGGCAAAATCATACTAGCAAATGATGGGCAAAATAACTGGCAAATGATGGTCAGAATAACACTGTCAAATGGGCAAAATAACTGGCAAATGGACAAAATAATACTGGCAAATTATGGGCAAAATAATACTGGCAAATGGGCAAAATAACTATCAAATGGACAAAATAATACTGGAAAATTATGGGCAAAATAACACTGTCAAATGGGCAAAATAATACTGGCAAATGGGCAAAATAATACTGGCAAAAGGCAAAATTATTCTGGCAAATTATGGGCAAAATAATGCTGGCAAATTATGGGCAAAATAACTGGCAAATTATGGGCAGAAAAACACGCAAATGGGCAAAGTAACACTAGAAAATGGGCAAAATAATACTGGCAAATGGGCAAAATAATACTGGCAAATGGGCAAAATAACACTGGCAAATGGGCAAAATAACTGGCAAGTTATGGGCAGAATAACACTAGCAAATGGACAAAATACTGGCAAATTATGGGAAGAATAACACTGTCAAATTATGGGAAGAATAACACTGGCAATTTGACAAAATAATACTGGCAAAAGGCAAAATAATACTGCCAAATTATGGGCAAAATAACACTGTCAAATGGGCAAAATAACTGGCAAATGGACAAAATAATACTGGAAAATTATAGGCAAAATAACTAGCAAATTATGGGGAAAATTACTGGCAAATGGGCAAAATAACTGGCAAATGGGCAAAATAATATAGGCAAATGACTGGCAAATGGACAAAATAACACTGGCAAATAGGCATTAATAACTGGCAAGTTATGGGCAGTATAACACTGTCAAATGGGCAAAATAACTGGCAAATGGACAAAATAATACTGACAAATTATTGGCAAAAGAACTGGCAAATTATGGGCAGAATAACAATGGCAAATGGGCAAAATAACTGGCAAATGGACAAAATAATACTGGCAAATTATGGGCAAAATAACTGGCAAATTATGGGCAAAATAACAATGGCAAATGGGCAAAATAACTGGCAAATTGTGGGCAGAATAACACTGTCAAACGGGCCAAATAACTGTCAAATGGACAAAATAATACTGGCAAAAAGCAAAATAATACTGGCAAATTATGGGCAAAATAACTGGCAAATTATGGGCAGAATAACAATGGGAAATGGGCAAAATAACTGGCTAATGGGCAAAATAACTGGCAAATGGACAAAATAATACTGGCAAAAAGCAAAATACTGGCAAATTATGGGCAAAATAACTGTCAAATTATGGGCAGAATAATACTGGCAAATTATGGGCCAAATAACTGGCAAATTATGGGCAGAATAACACTGTCAAACGGGCCAAATAACTGTCAAATGGACAAAATAATACTGGCAAATGGGCAAAATAACACTGACAAATTATGGGCAGAATAACTATGTCAAATGGGCAAAATAACTGGGAATTGCACAAAATAATTCTGGAAAATTATGGTCAATATAACTGGCAAATGATGGGCAAAATAACTGGCAAATGGGAAAAATAACACTGGCAAATGGGCAAAATAACTGGCAAGTTATGGGCAGAATAACACTGGCAAATGGGCAAAATAACTGGCAAATGGACGAAATAATACTGGCAAATTATGGGCAAAATAACTGGCAAATTATGGGCAAAATAACTGGCAAATTATGGGCAAAATAACACTGGCAAATGGGCACTAACTGGCAAGTTATGGGCAGAATAACACTTTCAAATGGGCCAAATAACTGGCAAATGGACAACATAATACTGGCAAAAAGCAAAATAATACTGGCAAATTATGGGCAAAATAACTGGCAAATTATGGGCAAAATAACAATGGCAAATGGGCAAAATAACTGGCAAATTGTGGGCAGAATAACACTGTAAAACGGGCCAAATAACTGTCAAATGGACAAAATAATACTGGAAAATTATGGGCAAAATAATACAGGCAAACTATGGGAAAGATAACTGGCAAATGGGCAAAGTAACACTAGAAAATGACCGGCAAATGGGCAAAATAACACTGTGAAATGGGCAAAATAACTGGCAAGTTATGGGCAGAATCACACTGTAAAATGGGCAAAATAACTGGCAACTGGACAAAATAATACTGGCAAATGGACAAAATAATACTGGCAAATTATGGGCAGCATAATACTGGCAAATTATGGGCCAAATAACTGGCAAATTATGGGCAGAATAACTGGCAAGTTATGGGCAGAATAACACTTTCAAATGGGCCAAATAACTGGCAAATGGACAACATAATACTGGCAAAAAGCAAAATAATACTGGCAAATTATGGGCAAAATAACTGGCAAAGTATGGGCAGAATAACAATGGAAAATGGGCAAAATAACTGGCTAATGGGCAGAATTACTGGCAAATGGACAAAATATTACTGGCAAATTATGGGCAGCATTATACTGGCAAATTGTGGGAAGAATAACACTGTCAAATGGGCCAAATAACTGGCAAATGGGCCAAATAACTGGCAAATGGGCAAAAAAAACACCGGAAAATTATGGTCAGAATAACACTGTCAAATAGGCAAAATAACTGGCAAATGATGGGCAAAATAACTGGCAAATGATGGGCAAAATAACACTGGCAAGTTATGGGCAGAATAGCACTGTCAAATGGGCAAAATAACTGGCAAATGGACAAAATAATACTGGCAAATTATGGGCAAAATAACTGGCAAATTATGTGCAGAATAACACTGGCAAATGGGCCAAATAACTGTCAAATATAACTGGCCAATGAACAAAATAATACTGGCAAATGGGCAAAAAAATACAGGCAAATTATGGGCAAAATAACTGGCTAATGGGCAACATAATACTAGCAAATTACAGTTGGGAGGCATGTAAGTGGCTTTTCTGAGGTGGAGTTGCCTCTTGTGACATTTCGAAAAAAAATTACCAATTTTGTAGTATGGGAAAATCTAATGACTTGAGAAAGCACCTTAGACAAAATATCAATTTTTATCTTTTTTTAATATATATGAATATTTTTTTTTTCATTTTTTCTTAATTTTGTATAGCCTTTTTGTATAACCTATTAGTATATATATATATATATATATTTCTTCATAAAATCATAGATCTGATATTTTTTATTGAATGAATAATCATAATCTTTTTTTTTTGTTGTAAATCAGTTTTTATTAAAGAATTGTTCTCTTTTAAGTCAATAAATGTGATTGGGTAGTGGGGTGGTACAAAAAAACAAATGGGAACGTTAGGGGGAGGGGGGGAATCATAACAAAAACAGTGGCGTCAGGCGCAGCAGACCAAAATTGAAATCTGGTCATAACATAATATTAGGGTACCATCCAAATATCAAAAACAGTCAGAGCTCATATCTATCATATATTGCAAGTTATATTATTTTGTATATTATTATATATCTGTCTGGGCCCCTTCCCATTGTAGGAGGACAAAGAAGTGATTTTAAACCTCAAACATATACCAGATAAAATAATGTAAAGAGAAACTCCATATACCCATTGTATTTCTGTTCTAGGTGGTTGATTTACACGTAACCTAGTGAAATCCTAATTTCCACCAAGCACCGTCTGGGTTTGTGGATCTTCCAAGAATTGCAGCCAGTAGAACCATGTCTGTATAGGGTCTAGGAGACTTGTTCGCCGCATCTTCATCGCTGACAGTTCAGCGCGGCAGTTAGAACGCTGAACTGTCAGCAATGAAGAGTGTCGTGTGATGCAGCAACAATGGTGCTGGCTCAAACCGTGGGGGGCGATCAGTCCGTGTCACAAGCACCTCGTATATCTTGGCCCAGTAGGGCTGAATAAGGGGGCATTCCCACCATATGTGGAGCATGGTTCCAGGAGCCGTTCCACAGTACCAGCATTCTATAGGGTGCATGGGGAACATTTTTTGGAGACGCACAGGCGTTCGGTACCACATTGTTAAAAATGTATAAGACATTTCTTGTGTTATTAATAGAACACCTGTGTGTCAGCTGGAATATCTTCCTCCACTGTGGTTCAGATAAGGAGATTTGCAAGGCCGATTCCCACTTTCCCACCCAGGCTGGTAAGCCCACAAATGCTGAGCTTAATAACAGTTGATACAAAACCGAGATGCCATGGGGCGGGGGGCTTTCCTTAGTAGCCAAGTCCTCAAAATTCATAGAAGGTCTAGAGTACAAGTGTCTACATTTAGCTGTGTTAAAGAAATGGTTTAGTTGGGTATAGTGAAATCGGTCCATAAATGATATAGTGTCATCTGGGATAATGTCGGTGAGTGGTTTTAGGCAACCTCCCGCCAGGAAGTCATTAATCTGCTGCCCTGGCGGAAACTCCGGGTTACACCGTAGTGGCGTCATTGGGGAAGGGTGCGAAAGCACTGCTCCCTTATGGCTCTAGGCATGTATGACAGACAATGAAGCAGATATCAGAGGGTGGTGGGCAACGACACGTTTGGTTATACTAGGTTGGAGCCATGGCAAGGAGCTTAAATGGTTAGTTGTTGCCGAAGCTTCAATGTCTATCCACAACTTATGTGGAGGGTGGGTAACCCATTCCAACACCCTTAAGAAATGGGTCGCTTGATAATAGGTGCGCATACATGGTAGGCCAAGACCCCCTCTGTCCTTGGGCTGGGACAGCAAATCCATCCTAAGTCTAGGATGTTTCTGAGCCCAGATACATTTTAGAAACATTGTTTTCAAGGATGTGAACAGGGCAGGCGGTAGTTTAACCGGTATGGTCTGGAACAGATACAACACTCGGGGGAGCACATTCATCTTCAGGGAATTAACTCTGCCTAGCCAAGAAATGAATGTGGGCCCCCAGGTATTTAAATCTTTTTGAATAGCTGTCAGTAGGGGAGGGAAATTCTGTTAGTATAGCTGCGTCGGATCCCTGGTGAGCCAGACTCCTAGATATTTCATTTTATCTTAATAACACCACTTAAAGAGGAAGGCACCAGCCAACCTCTGAGCTTCAGACTCCGGTATATTGATATTTGGGATCTCTGATTTAGAGCCATTTATTTTTCGGTTAGCTAACGCTCCATAGTTGCCAAGTTCCCGTAACAGAATGGGTATCGATGTCCTAGGCACTGTGAGGGCGAACAATAAATCGTCTGTGAACCCTAGTACTTTGTGATGGGTATCTCTAATCTGTAGACCCGTGATATCAGGATTAATCTGTATTGCCTCCATGAGAAGCTCCAATGTAAGGGCGAAAAGCAATGGGGACAACGGACAACCCTTCCTCGTGCCGTTAGCTATTGTAAAGGATTCTGACAAAGCGCCATTCATTTGGATTCTGGCCGAGGGACGGGAGTACAGGGACGTGACCCAAGCAACCATATGGGGTCCGAAGCCCACATGTCGCAGGACTGCCATGAGAAAATTCCAATCAATACGATCAAATGCCTTTTCCGCATCCGTGGATAATAAAATAGTATTAATTTTGTGTGTTTTCGCGTGGTGAATCAAATTAATGGCCCTAATCGTACAGTCCCTGGACTCCTCCCCCGGGATAAATCCCGCCTGATCAGGATGGACCATGTCAGGGAGATGACGTTGTATCCGCGATGCTAAGACTTTAGATAAAAAGTCTGCATTGAACAGAGAGATCGGTCGATAGTTGCCATATTGCTCCAGATCCCTCCCCTCCTTTGGTATCAGTGAGATGGTCGCTGCTAGAGTGTGGGGGTGTATTGTCACTCCCTCAAACACTGAGTTAAAGGCTTCCACCATGTGGGGACCCAGTATGTCGAAATGCTTTTTGTAATATAGTAGTGGAAAACCGTCCGGCCCAGGGCACTTACCCAGCTTCGAGTTACGAATAGCCAGTTGTAATTCTATCCGTGAGATTGGCCTTTCTAAGTGTGCTGAGTCCTCTGGCGTAATAGGTCAATTGACCTATTCGTATGAATCGGGACACTCACCCACATTTTACTTCATTTTGCAGCCCTCTCCAGGACTTTTTTAGAGGCATTTTAGTGGCCAAAAGTTTGTGTCCCCATTGACTTCAATGGGGTTCGGGGTCAAGTTTGAGCACGGACCCGGACATTTTTTCGAAGTTCTGCCGAACCCGAACATCCAGGTGTCCGCTCAACTCTAGTTATTTGTGGAAAAATAAGTTTGGGTTTCATTTTGCTCACCCTCACTATAACATTTAAACTCTTGAACTTGTGTGGCCTTGTATCTGAGGGGGTACATTGTGTGGTTGCTGCACTACAGTATATATTTTTTACAATTCACTCTATCAATATGTTGAGTTTCATTTAATTGCAAACACTAAAATGATATAAACCTTGTAGAAACACTGTCTGACAATATATTGACGTTTGGGAGGTTAGTTGTCATAGCAAGTACAAGGTGATATGTGTGGCTAGTATGGATCAGTCCATATAGTAATAAAAACTGATCTGCGAAAGCCACACACTATCATGAGCCCCATGCATTTTATATTAGGTTCTCTAACTGCTACAAAATGCCCATGAATATACGGCTGGTGAGAATTAATGGAAGTTAGGTAGGAATTAACATATCTAAATCCAGCCCTACATGTTGATAACATTTTGAAACTTCAAGGAAATTCAAAGAAAGTGCAATAAATCAAAAACTGTTGTTCTCACCCATCCCTACTCAAATATATTTTGAGAATCATAGGCTAAGAGAGATTCTACACAGATTATTCCATTGCTGTATAAAAATCTACAATCTTCCCAGTGTTATTTTGTTTTGCAAAAACAATGTATTTACATTTTTTTAGTAATATATAAATTTATGTAAAATAGTTTGCAGACAATACACAAAGGAAAGAATACTCTACGTTCACATATTGGCTTTGGTAAAATTGGAGAGTTGTTAACTTATTGTACTTCTTGTACTTTCTGGGTTGGAAACTTTGACTATTCTCATTATTCTAGAATTAATGAGAGTAATTTCAATTTTTCAGATTGACGGCACTTTTCAGATCGAGGCACCCCCTGTTCTTCTAGGGTACAGCAAACAGAGATCGATGGGCAGTGAAGGAGGCTATGACGCAGTACGGAGTCTAAGCCAAGGATCATTTTTAACATTGTTTATCACTATCGAACCCCAGCTAGTACCAGGAGAGGCTGTAAGAGAAAAGGTATGTTTATCCATTATTATGGGTTATTTGAACGTGTAGTAATGTTAAAATAGATTTCCCTGACCTAGATGCAGCAAAGAATTCTCTGCTTCACTGCTTAACAGGTTTGAATTGAGCTGTACGTTTATAATAAAATTAGTGCCAGACTAATGACTGGAGTTCATATTCTATTAATTCTCTCTAAAGCCTACAGTACTTATCAGAAAAAAAACATTACTCAAAGGGATGCTAAAATTATAGATAATACCCTGGAAAGAATGGACATGATTCAAAATCTGACTATGATTCATGCATCCGTTTAAAAAAAAAAAACATTTGAATGTAATACTGTTTCTGTGGTTTAACCCTTTAAATTCACTAATGGATGAAATTACAAGATCTCTTTTTTTTTTTTTTAAACATTGCTTTCCAAAATATATTGTTATGTATCATTAAGAAAAACAACAGCACAAAATCTGGAATTTACAGACCTGTTTTGAGAAGGAATAAATAATAATTCTACATTGTGTCGATTATGTGGAAAAATGTGATATACTGCGCAAGATACAGGCCTTTTAGCTGCTTGGAACCTGTATAGTTGTGGCAAACCTAGCCACTTTAGGTCATATTGCAGAACATTTAAAGGTTGTCTGAAATAGCTGTGTTAACCTGGTGTAAAAATGTATTCGTGTTAATGTCAAAGTTATATATTCTTATGTTAAAACCCGGTTCTGCTGTATGGAGGGATAATCCACTTAACAGGATTATCTAGTGGGAGTGCCCCTCCCGTACAGCAGTGCACGGTGTGAGAAATGTCCTGTATTTTCAGTTTCCCATGTAGTACACTACTGTATAGACCCTGTAAGGGGATTAAGTAAACCCCTTGCATGGGGAATTGCATAAATGCTGGAGCTGTGAATAAACTTCTCAGTTGACTCCCAGAACTGTGTTTCATCCGGTTACTGGGGGATTTGGGATATTGCCTTACTTTCCAGCGCTTTACTTGGATTACCTTATTTGAACAGCGGAGATATTGGGATTTAATATTGCAGCTCCGCTACAATGGTTTAATTTGAATCAAGCAGGTTTGTGTGGTCATCGACTGTTCCAGCAATGGGAGACAGTTAAAATTATAGAGGGAGTGTTAAGTGATGAACATAGAACAATGGCAAATAATAGATGCATGCATCTCCTGAAGCACATACCCATTCTCCCTTGTAGGGCTGCCATTATAGACATTACTATGTTACTGTGGCCTCTACAAAAAAAATCTTGTTTTTTCTTTATTTTAATGTTTAGTATTTATTTTAATGCAGATGGAAGGCAATCTTTAAAATATTAATTACAAATATAAAACTCACCTCAAAAATAAGTATTGCTGTCAGGCAAATATCACATATACAACATAAACATATGTTTAATCTTTTATACTTGCAAGTTTTTTGCTTGCAAGTTTACTTGTTTCCATATTAGGTACTGCTCTTGATCACCAATCGATCATTTTAAACGTATATTTTACTGTGGGCCAATCTGATTTACCTCTGGCAATGCAAACTGAAGTCTTCTACATTTGGCCACCTGTGTGCCGTCGTCTTGTTATTTTGTAAACCAAATGGTTTTGTCCCAACTTTGTAACATTATTCATAGAAATAAACAAAAACACTCTGTGACGTAATATGCGTATTCTACATGCTATCTTATTCACTCCTGTTTAGATTTAGAGATCAAACCACTATATTTATTAAACGCTATTTGCTAAGGTGAAGCACTTTCTGTTTTACCATACGGAGCTTGTCAAGTCATGGTGAGGATGAATAATGGCAGAAGCGAGAATGGAAGGTGTAATATAATAAGATTGGCTGCATTGAAGTTCGTTCTTTGAATCATGGGAGAAAGTGCTATTTTAAAGTAGAACACACACTTAATTTTGTAGTTTATGCTTAAAAAAAACATTTATTCTTGGCAATGAGGTTGATTTTTATTTTATTTTTTTTAAATGTATGGGGAAGTTTACTCAGGAACATATCTGTTTTATTAAACTCTTCAGATTAACCCGTAGGTTAAAAAAAAAAAAAATCTACCTCTCCAGCTGCTGAACATTAGGTTAAAATGCTGCAAAATATTTGTCCAGTGTATCACTTCAATCAGCACGAAAATATTATGTAACACTTCTTTTGTTTAAGGACCTTTTCAAGTGACAGTGCTGTTTTAACACAGGTCATTTTCAAGTTCCAATAGATTAACCCCTTAGTGACAGAGTGCTATGCTGCATTTGATGTGCCTTGAAGACCAGAATTCCATTATTTTTGTCATACGTTTACTTAACTGTGAATTTCTTTCTTTGTGTTCAGTCCACCCACACAAATTATATATCATTTTTTAAAGGACGGATAGGGCTTTCATTTGATACTATTATTTTCATCATATGGTATCATTTACTATTAAAAAAATATATAAAATATGATGAAAATATGCCATAAAAAACATTTTTTCTAACTTTGACCTGATTTCTTTTTTTTTACACAATTACAAATGGTAAAAAAGACCCCGTCTAATATTTCTAATATTTGTCCTGAGTTTAGTAATACCAATGTTTCCTTGTTTGTCTGTCTATGTTTTATTTCAAATAATAGGGCAATAAACAATATTAGTGTTTTTTTTTTTTTGTTTTCTAACCATTCTCTTCTACAGTGACTTTTTAATACCCAACCATAAATTGACCCCAACTCGAAATTTATCCTAACCTAAATCTACCCCCACCCCTTAATCTAACCCTTGTAATCATCCGAACCCCCCTGTAACCCTAATTATGACCCTAACCCTAGATCTAGGTTCAGTAGATCAAGGGTTAGCTTTATCCATTTATTTATTTTATTTAATTCATTTTCTAATTTTAATTGTAATATACTTAACTGCCTGTCGGAGCATGCTCCTCCAATACAGCACCCCCCCCCCCCCCCCCGTGCCCAGGGGGGCACACAAGGTGTTGCATGATGCCTCAATCAAGGCATCATTGCAACACTTCACACACATAGGCAGTGATCAGCTTTCACTGCCTATGTGTGTAACGCGCATACGATCACATTCGCGGTGATCGTATGCGCGCGGGGGGGGGGGGGTGAGGGGGGACTGAAGGCACTCTCAGAGGCTGCTTCAGATCCGAAGCAGCCTCTGGGAATATCTACAGACATGTAGCATTGCGCTAAGGAGCGCAACGCTACATGAAACCTAAAGGACTATGCTTTTCAGGACATATATATACGTCCACATGCGCTAAGGGGTTAAGTTTATTTGTGTCTAGCCAAGCCATAGTGAATGCAGCTGTGATTACAGTCTGTTGATGTGGAGGTGTCCATCTTGGTATTGTATCACCACCCAGGGGGCGCCAGAGGAGGCACCTGTCTACTGGCGCCTCCTCTGACCCCCAGGCAACAAGTTTAAAAAAAAAAAAGAAAGGTTTTTTCATTGAATCAGCACCATCACTAGAAGCGTGCAGCCCCTGAGTAACGGGGAGCTGCATGCTCTCTCCCTGCCCTGTGACAAGCAGCAGGTCACTGCCTCTTTCGGCAGAGACCTGCTGCTGTCAGTCATCGAACAGCCAATCAAAGGGGAGCAGGGGATATGAGTCATCATATCCCGCCTCCAGCCCTGATTGCGGAGAGCTTGAATGGAGGGAGCAGGTCTCTGCAAGAGAGAGACCAGCAGCTCCCTCCACACCACAGCCAGCCCAGGAGGATGCCCCCACAGACCACCAGACACTACATGAGCCTCCACCCAGGCCAGCAAGGTAGGATCCTGGGAGGGAGGCTAATACTAGAAGTAATTTTTTTCTTAAAAAAATAAATTGCTGTGGACTACTCTTCCAATGATGCTCAGCCAGCATCATGGTGGACACCTCGCTGAGCATCATGGGAATTGTAGTCCAAACCTAACATCTGCAGTCATATAAAGTTGACTGCACCTCCCATGATGCTCAGCCAGCATCATGGAAGCAGAATGCCTGCCTGAGCCTTATGGGAACTGTAGTTACCAGGAGATGATGAGACAGGTGTTAGTTTTGGACTACAACTTCCATGATGCCTAGTCATGGTGGACACCTGGCTGAGCATCATGGACATTTTTTTTTCACAGCTAACATCTGCTTCTTTATCTACTTGTGGAAGCAGTAAGTATGGCTGAGCATCGTGGAAACTATAGTTAACAGCAGGTGGTGTGCCAGGTGTTAGTTCTGATTGGACTATAACTGGGGGCAGGGTTGGGCACAAAGGTGCCCCACACAGGGCACCTGAAAACTTAAGGTCAGCCCTGATCACCATTTTCCCCTCCTCAGAAAGAGTTATAGTCGCTCTTGACATTACTGTTCTACTATCTGCGCAGTGCTTTCATTGCCTTATACAAAGTAAAGGAATAATGACAGGGAATTTGTTATAAAAGAAAACCTTTTAATAACAATTTGTTAAAAAGTGCTGAACAAACCTTTAAAGTTACCAACATATGTTTTTAAAGAACTATATAACCATGCAATGAATATATACTAAGTTGTGGACAAGAAGTTTGGGAATACTGATTCTGATGTGCACAGAATCTTGACTGTATGTTAGATGGATAACAATAGTAAATTGGTGGAATTCCACTTAAAGACAAAGAGAAAAAAAATGTATTTATTTATTGTAGTTTGATAGCCGAGAAGATGAAAAGCTGCTGCAGGCGGCAGAAAAATTCCAAAATGAAGCAGTCGCAAAATTTCCAAGACGTCAGTGCCTAACCACGGTAACGGATATCAACGGCAAAATGGTGTTTGTAACAAGATACATCAAGCCACTGAACCCCCCACAGGAGTTTCTAAAAGCCAACCCAAATAATATACAGGCGACGACGGTAAGGAACGTCAAAATGGTCATGTTTCCGTAATTAAATAAATATATTAACACTATTAATCTTGAATGCATATGATACAAATAAAGTGTAAATTTAGATTTACAATGTTTTTAATTTATTTTGTGGCCATAATGATGATAAAGCTGCAGTGGTTTTGGATTCTGTCATGACACACAGTCCATTGATTCTTGTTAGACTCCATAGACCAGATCTCTTTTTTGTCCTTATTCTGCAGGAACTGGTGGCGCACTACGTCTCTCTCATTCCGTCCCTGCCTGATAACATATCTTTTGCCGGAATTTGTAACCTGTGGAGCACAGCCGATGTAAGTAACACCAGTTATTTGCTATAACTAGAAAATCACAGTTACAAATCAACCCGTAGGGTGCGCACTAGAGCTTCATGATCTTCATTTTGTGATTATAAATTATCTAAGGAGATTAGCATAGTAGTTGTGTATTATGAAACCATACTTAATAAAGAAATCTCCATAAATCTAATGAATAAGAAGAGCAATCTCTGGATTAAGATAATCGTTTATGGATATTATTAGAACTACTTCCTGGCTGTGCTGTCATCAAATAAAGACTGAAACTCTGGCTCGAAATTTGGCCACAATGACCGATATTTATGCCAGTTCTGAAGCACTTCTGAGTAGCCGGAATTCATGGGCTATTCGGATCACAGAGATGGTCCGAAACTTCCAGCTCCAATTTTGAGGAAATCGAGATACCCGAGTTGACCTTTAAATGTTTCTTAGGTCTGTGCTACCTAACTATAAAAAAAATTGGTTTGCCATACTTCATATAATGAATCTGTCTCCTAAACATTGTTAATACTATGAATATAGAAAACAAAATATTATGAAACATTATCTATACCTTGCATTAAACAATTGAAAGCAAATGCATAAATTAAGAGAAAAGAATATTTACATGTGTCTGCGGTGTCTCCTGATTATGACATCACCTTGTGATATTATATGAAAATGACACATTTCCAATTGAAAGTCATTAATTTGCATGTCAAGCTGCGGGTCATGCCATAAACAGGATACAATGGTTAACCTCCAGTCCCAATATCCTTGCACTCAGCTGACTGGGAGTAATAATTGTAGTCAATGAACCAGTATACAGACTGGCTCTCCAGAGCTCAGACTGTGTTTAAGTCAGGCGTGTTTAATTAGGCAGTAATACTTTCACTAGCCCTTTGAAAACATGTATCAAAATGAGACACACAAAGTTCCTGTATTACCAACTCTTTTGTTTGTGGGAAGACACATTAAGAAATAATAAACAAGTGACAATATAAACAACTTGTAGAAAAAAGGTACTTATCCGCTTTGGCTGTGCATGATAGGATTTATCCTCCTTGCGGTTGTTTGAGGCAAAACTTTTTCACAAGGTGTAAATAATGTATGTCAGCCATTACATTGATAAAGTAGAAAAATATTTAACATCTTCATCTGTAAAAAAAACGTACATTCCAAAACACGTCTGTGCTTGTAAAACAAATCAAAAAATAAATGTGCAGTCTTTGTTTAAAAACAATGATAAACCAGTATACTCTGGTCTGTTAACCCCTTAACAACAGATGACGTGCCCGGCACATCACAGCAAATCGAGGACTTGCCGACAGGTCGCTTTCTTTACTTTATCAGTGTTGCTACAATGCCTCTATGTAGAGGCATTGTGCAACACACACAAAAAGTGGAGAGGCGTGCTACGATCACTCCCCGCACACATGTGCTTAGGAAGCGAACGATCGTTCACTTCCTAAGCACCTTAGCAACACCTTCAGGCTCCCCAGAACCGATGGTGGTCGCTCTCCTGAGCAACCCCATCGGCTCAGTAGAAGGGAACGCTGCCTATACAGGCAGCGCTTCCCTTCTACTGGCAAGAGCATCGGAAGTGAATGTATTTAACTTCCGTTGCTCTAGGGGTCGCCAATCGATGCCTGCACATCAGATCTGTGTGCAGGCATGTATGATAAGTGCTCTGATGCGCACTTATCATACTGTCAAAGGCAATATATGTAAATATTGCCTTTGACAAGTATTGATCTGCCTCCCTCTCCTCACTATAGTTTTAGTGAGGGAGAGAGACAGATCAGAAAAAGTAAAAACATTTTTTTTGTCTAAATATAAAATATTTAATAAAATTTTACAAAACAAGGGCTTTTATAAAAGCCATTTCACGTGTTTAACTCCTTCCCTGCCATTGATCGCTGTGTACGAAGTGATCATATACAGCAGCACATTTTTTGCTGTCTGTGCATTTTTTAGGGGTTAATTTATTTTACTGTAATTCATTACAGTAAAACAAAGGCTCTTTTAAGATCTATTAACCCCTTTCTTGCCGTATATCACTGCTTAAGCAGCGCATATGGTCACTGTCTAAGCAGCGTATATGGAGTGATCTGGCTGCAGAAGGATTTTGGTTGCTATCAGCATTTTTTTTTTGTCACACTCGCGATGGGTTAATTTTACCCACAAGCGGATTACGTGTATTCCTTTTGAAGCTGTCTGAACGCGTGTATAACGATGAGTAACAGCCGATCAGTGGCAAAGGCGGTTTGTTGTTGAGCATGGTCAGATCACTATTGGTAAATATTGTTCTGACCCATATGGATCTTCCTTCCTCTCCTCACTTGAGTTTTAAGGGAGAGAGACAGATCTGTATAATATGTTTTTAATTGTAACACATTAAATAAAATGTTACAAAATTGTGAGACCCAAGAACATTTTTTCTTATCTGTGCATTTTTAGGGGTTAATTTTTTTGTACAGTACTGCAAAGGCTCTTATAAGAGCTATTAACCCCTTCCTTGCCCTACATGTCAAAATTCCAAGTTGGAAAATCAAAAAGCACACATCTCAAATGTGGCCTTTTAACCCCCAAACAAGCTGACAAACCTATGCATGGGTGGTATCCCTGTGCTCGGTAGATGTTGAACACATATTGGGTTGTTGTTTGGCAGTGAAACATGCCAAAATCTGTAAATTCATGTCTGAATTACAATGTATGTGAATAAAAAAACACAAAAAAATTACTTCCACAAACTTTGACAAAGGCTGGTGGTAAAATTAGTGCATGGAAAGTGTTAAAATACCACCATTTGAAATAGCCTAGGGTGTCTACTTTTAGAAAATATATGGGTTGATGGGGTAAAATACACTGGCTGGCTTCAAATATGTCCCAAATGGGACATGGGTGCAGGCTGTCTTCATGTCAAAATTTCAAGTTGGAAAACTAAAAATGTGGCCTTTCAGCCCCCAAACAACCCAACAAACCTATGCATGGGTGGTATCCCTGTACTCAGTAGACATAGTAGAATCTATTTAGCAGGGGGGTTTTTTGTTCGCTTTGTTGATGAGGAGAAGATTTTTCAAATAAAAGTCAGGAAATATGTTTTTTGGTTTTTTTTACCTTATTTTGTTTATTTTTTATATAATATTATAGGATATGATCAAAATGATGGCATCCAAAGAAAGCCCTTCTTGTCCCGATAAAAACAATATATAATTTGTGTGGGTACAGCAATTGGCAAAGAAGAAAATTACAGCTAAAAACAAACAGCACAGAAATGTTAAAATAGCCATTGTCCAGAATGGACAAAAATGTTTCAAAGGCTCTGTACTTAAAGGGTTAAACCGAAAGTAAAAATTCAGATTTCCGGTTTCGGCGTGCTAGACAACATTCTCAAGGTAAAGGTAAAGTTGTTTATATTGTCACTTGTTCATTGTTATTTAACCCCTTAACGACATATGACGTGCCAGGCATGTCATGCAGAAACATGACGTTAGTGACACTAAAAAGAGCAAAGAAACTGACCGAAGGTAGGTAGAGGCATTGTGCAAGGGCGCGCTACGATCACTCCTGGGAGTGACCGTAGCTGCCATTTAAAAATCGCGGCGCCAACTTCACACGTGCCTAGGAAGTGAACAAAAGTTTGCTTCCTAAGCACTGCTGGTGTTGCTAAAGTGCCTCGCTAGCGAAGCACTTAGCAACACCAAAGTCTCACCCTGATCTGATGATGGTCGCTCTCCTGAGCAACCACTTCGGCTCAGCAGACGGGAGCACTGCCTGTATTGGCAACACTTCCCTTCTACTGGCAAGAGCATCGGAAATTATATATTTTTTCACTTCTGTTGCTCTAGGGGGCACTAGTAGATGCCGGCACAGCAGATCAGTGTGATCTGTGTTCAGGCATGTATGATAAGTGCTCTGATGATTTATCATTCGTAAATATTGCCTTTGACAAGTGTTGATCTGCCTCCCTCTCCTCACTATATTTTTAGTGAGGGAGAGAGACAGATCAGGTAATGTAATATTTTTTTATTAATAAATTCAATATTAAATAAGATTTAAAAAACCAAGGGCTTATATAAAAGCCATTTCCAGTGCTTAACCCCTTCCCTGCCATTGATCGCTGTGTATGCAGTGATCTTACACAGCAGCACATTTTTTATGGATTTGTTGTTTTTTTTACTTGAATTTATTAGAGTATATCAAAGGCTTTTTTAAGAGCTATTAACCCCTTGCTTGCCGTAGATCACTGCCTAAACAGCGCATATGGTCACATCTTAAGCAGTGCCTATGCAGCGATCTGGCCACAGAAGGATTTTTTTTTTTACACTCACTAGGGGTTAATTATACCCACTAGGGGATTACGTTTATTCTTGTTGAAGCTGCCTGAGTGAGTGTAAAGCGATCTGTAACAGCTGATCAGTGGCAAAGGCAGTTTGGTGATTGCTCAAATGAGCATCACCATTCGGCTGGTCAGATCAATTTTTGGTAAGTATTGATTTGACCCATCTGGATCTGCCTCCCTCTCCTCACTTAGTGAGGGAGAGAGGCAGATCTGTATAATGTAAGTTTTTAATTGTAATAAATTAAATAAAATGTTTCAAAATTGTGAGACCAAAGGGCTTTTATAAAAGCTATACCTTATGTATAGTGTACCCTGTGTATTAACCCCTTCCCTACCACTGATCACTGCACAGCAGCACATTTTTCCTTCTCTGTGCATTTTAAGGGGTTAATTCTTTGTACAGTACTACAAAGGCTCTTATAAGAGCTATTAACCCCTTCCTTGCTCTACATGTCAAAATTCCAAGTTGGAAAATCAAAAAGCACACCTCTCAAATGTGGCATTTTAACCCCCAAACAAGCTAACAAACCTATGCTCGAGAGATATTGCTGAACACATATTGGGGTGTTGTTTGGTAGTGATGCATAAGAAAATCTGTAAATTTGTGTTTAAAGTACAATGTATGTGGTGAAAAATACACAATAAAATTACTACCACAAACTTTGACAAAGGCTGGTGGTAGAATTGGTGTGTGACAGAACCCTCCAGCACTGGGGTTCTTGGAGAGAACTAATGGCTTGCGTCCTCCCTATAGATTATGTGCCCTGGCATTGGGATTTGGGTACAGTGGGTAAGGGTGAAATTTTCATTGACTTTACTTATGCACCCAGATTGTGCCCTCTGTAATCCTGACTCACCCTGGATTATGTGCTATGTTTAATATTGTTATTAAGTCTGCTAGTATATTGGTTTATATGTAATGTATAATTATGTGAGGAGACCACTCTGATTACAATATGTCACAGGGGAATAAAATGACAATAGTTTACCCCCTTTAGTGCAGACAGCTTGTCTGCTGCTTAAGAATGATTTAAACTAATTATGATGTGGTCTTCTATATTTGTAGCAATGCTGGTTAATTGCTCTTTGGTTTCTATTATATATTAATATGTGGGTTGAGTTTTCTGTAAACTGGATTATATTTGAAAATAGACTCTGTTACTGTTCAATAAATTCCTGCATTCCTGTTTCAAAGTTACTGGTCCTGTCTGGTGATTTGGAAGCTCCATCTACAACACTGGTTCTGCCTGGTAGCTTTGGGTGACAGATACAAGAAAACAGACTTCTGATGGAGGTACCCAGTCGGGGTACTAAAGGGTCCATCACATGGTGCATGGAAAGTGTTAAGTACAGAGCCTTTGAAACATTTTTGTCCTTTCTGGACAATGGCTATTTTAACATTTCTGTGCTGTTTGTGTTTAGCAGTAATTTTCTTCTTCGTCATTTGCTTTTGGATGCCATATTTTTGATCATATCTTATCATATTATTAAAAAAAAAAAAAAAAAATATGGTAAAAAAAAAAAAATACACAAATTTCTTTGTTTTTATTTGAAACAACTTCTCCTCATCGACAATAGCGAATGAAAAAACATGCTAAACAGATTCTACTATTTCTCCTGAGTACAGGGATACCACCCATGCATAGGTTTGTTGGGTTGTTTGGGGGCTGAAATGCCAAATTTGTGAGGTGCAGTTTTTTGTTTTCCAACTTGAAATTTTTACATGCAGACAGCCTGCACCCATGTCCCATTTGGGACATATTTGAAACCAGCCAGTGTATTTTACCCCATCAACCCATATATTTTTTAAAAGTAGACACCCTAGGCTATCTCAAATGGTGGTATTTTAACACTTTCCATGCACCAATTCTACCACCAGCCTTTGTCAAAGTTTGTGGTAGTCATTTTATTGTGTATTTTTTCCCACATACATTGTACTTTAGACACAAATTCACATATTTCGGTATGTGTCACTGACAAACAATACCACAATATATGTTCAGCAACATCTCCCGAGCACAGGGATACCACCCACGCATAGCTTTGTCAGCTTTGTTGGGTGTTGAAAGGCTACATTTGAGAGGTGCGCTTTTTGATTTTCAAACTTGGAATTTGAACATGTAGAGCAAGGAAGGGGTTAATAGCTCTTAAAAGAGCCTTTGTAGTACTGTACAAAAAAATTAACCCCTAAAAATGCACAGACAAGAAAAAATGTTCTGCTGTGCAGTGATCAGTGGCAGGGAAGGGGTTAATACACTACACTATACAAAGGGTATGGCTTTTATAAAAGCCCTTGGGACTCACAATTTTTTAACATTTTATTTAATTTATTACAATTAAAAAATTATGTTATACAGATCTGTCTCTTTCCCTCACTAAAACTCAAGTGAGGAGAGGGAGGCAGATCCATATGGGTCAGAACAATATTTACGAACCAGACGAATGGTGATGCTCATCTGAGAAATCACCAAACCACCTTTGCCACTGATCGGCTGTTACTGATCGCTATACACGCGTTCAGACAGCTTCAAAAGGAATACACGTAATCCCCTAGTGGGTATAACTAACCCCTAGCGAGTCTGACAAAAAAAATGCTGATAGCAAAAAAAAAATCCTTCTGCGACTAGATTGCTCCATATGCGCTGCTTAGGCAGTGACCATATGCACTGCTTAGGCAGTGACCATATGTGCTGCTTAGGAAGTGATATACGGCAAGGAAGGGGTTAATAGCTCTTAAAAGAGCCTTTGATATACTGTAATAAATCAAAGTAAAAAAAAATAACCCCTAAAAAAATGCACAGACAGCAAAAAATGTGCTGCTGTGTAAGATCACTGCGTACACAGCGATCAATTGCAGGGAAGGGGTTAAATACTGGAAATGCCTTTGGGTCTCAATTCTATTAAATATATTATAATTAAAAACTTACATTATACAGCTCTGTCTCCCTCCCACACTAAAACTCAAGTGAGAGGGAGGCAGATCTACACGGGTCAGATCAAATATTTACAAATATTGATCTAACCAGACGAATGGTGATGCTCATCTAAGCAAACGCCAACCCGCCTTTGTCATTTATCAGCTGTTACTGATCGCTATACATGCGGTCAGACAGCTAAAAAAAATTTTTTTTTACGTTAAACGTAGTCCCCTATCGGGTATAATTAACACGTGACGGGTGTAATAAAAAAGTTTAAAAAAAATTAAAAATGCTTCTGCAGCAAGATTGCTGCATTTGCGTCAGATCGCTGCTTAGGCAGTGATCTACAGCAAGAAAGGGGTTCATCTCTCTTAAAAGAGCTTTTTTTTTATACTGTAATGAATTACAGTAAAAAAAAAATGAACCCCTAAAAAATGCACAGACAGCAAAAAATGTGCTGCTGTGTATGATCACTGCGTACACAGCGATCAATGGCAGGGAAGGGGTTAAATGGCTTTTATAAAAGCCCTTGGTGTTTAAAATTTTATTAAATATTTTTTTTATTATTTTATTTTATTTTTTTACTTTATCTGATCTGTCTCTCTCCCTTACTATAACTAGTAAGGTGAGGGAGGCAGATCAATACTTGTCAAAGGCAATATTTGCTAATATTGCCTTTGACTGTATGGTAAGTGCTCATCAGAGCACTTACCATACATGCCTGCACACAGATCACATAGATCTGTTGTGCCGGCATCGATTGGCTCCCCCTAGAGCATCGGAAGTGAAATACTTTCACTTCCGATGCTCTTGCCATTAGAAGGGAAGCGCTGCCTGTATAGGCAGCGTTCCCTTCTACTGAGCCGATGGGGTCGCTCAGGAGAGCGACCACCATCGGTTCTGGGGAGCATCAAGATGTTGTTAAGTGCCTCGCTGGCGAGGCACTTTAACAACACCGGAGATGCTTAGAAAGCGAACGATCGTTCGCTTTCTAAGCACATGTGTGCAGTGGGCGCAGCCATTTTTAAATGGCTGCTACGATCACTCCGTTGAGTGATCGTAGCGCGCCCCTGCACATTTGGGGGGTGTTGCACAATGCCTCTACCTAGAGGCATTGTAGCAACACCGTTAGAGTAAAGAAAGCGACCGCTGGTCGCTTTCTTTACTCAGTTTAGTGCATGACGTGCCAGGCACGTCACCTGTCGGCAAGTCCTCGATTTGCCGTGACTTGCCTGGCACGTCATCTGTCGTTAAGGGGTTAAAATACCACCATTTAAAATAGCCTAGGGCACTGATGGCGAACCTATGGCACGCGTGCCAAAACTGGCACGCCAAGCTCTTTGTTGTGGCATACGTGGCTATGGGGAGTTGTGGGGCTGAAGCCCCTAGTCCTAGCTCCATTGGCCCAAAGTTAAAATTCACTGCAAAAATAAATATTTACAGAAATGCTATCCTGTTGCCTCCTGAGCAATTACATCAGTGTTATTTCTCAGGAGCCAACAGGATAATCATTACAGTTACTGCACACCCCTCCACATTGCAGGTTGGTTTAGCCTGCTGGTTCCTCTCCCGACATCAGCTTGACAGCTGACACGCCCCCTGTTCACATAGCAGCTCAAGCAGCTATGCCAAGGAAGAGACTTCCTGCAATGTAGGTGTGTATACGTGTGCTGTATGTGTGTGTGTGTGTGTGTGTGTGTGTGTACATGAGCTGCATGTATGTGTGAATATGTAAGTGTGAGTAAGAATGTGTGTATACATGTGCTGTATATAAGGGTAAGTATGTGTTTATACATGTTCTGTATGTATGTGTGTGTATACATGTGCTGTATGTATGTGTGTGTATACATGTGCTGTATGTATGTGTGTGTGTATACATGTGCTGTATGTATGTGTGTGTGTATACATGTGCTGTATGTATGTGTGTGTATACATGTGCTGTATGTATGTGTGTGTATACATGTGCTGTATGTATGTGTAAGTATGTGTATATGCAGGTGATGTATGTATGTGTAAGTATGTGTATATGCATGTGGATTATATGGGTATACATGTGCTGTATGTGTGTGTACATGTGCTGCATGTAATTGTGAGTAAGAATGCGTGTATACATATGCTGTATGTATGTGTGAGAGTATGTATGTGGGTATTTAATATAAAGCAGTGCTGGCACTTTAAGGTCTGGAACTTGGTTGCATGCAGGAAATTGGGCACTCAGGTCCATAATGGTTCGCCATCACTGGCCTATGGTGTCTACTTTTACAAAATATATGTTTTGGCGGGTAAAATACACTTCAAAAAGGTCCCAAATGAAACACAAAAAAGCTCACCTCTCAAATGAGGCCCTTTAATCCCCAAACAAGATGACAAACCTATGCATGGGTGGTATGCCTGTACTCAGGAGATGTTGCTGAACACATATAGGGGTGTTATTTGGCAGTGACACATACTAAAATTGGTGAATTCATGTCTGAAATACAATGTTTTTGAAAAAACCTACTACCACAAACTTTGACAAAGGCTGGTGGTAGAATAAGTGCATGGAAAGTGTTAAAATACCACCATTTGAAATAGCCTAGGGTGTTTACTTTTAAACATATGGGTTGATGGGGTAAAATACACTGGCTGGCTTCAAAAATGTCCCAAATGGGTGCAGGTTGTCTGCATGTCAAAATTCCAAGTTGGGAAACCAAAAACTGCAACTCTCAAATGTGGCCTTTTAGCCCCCAAACAACCCAACAAACCTATGCATGGGTGGTATCCCTGTACTCAGGAGAAATTTTAAAATCTATTTAGCAGGTTTTTTCATGCTTTTGTAGATGAGGAGAAGATGTTTCAAATAAAAGTCAGGAAATTTGTGATGGCACCCAACGAAAGCCCTTCTTGTCCTGATAAAAACAATATATAATTTGTGTGGGTACAGCAAATAACACAGAAGAATTACAGTAAACACAAACAGCCCATAAATATTAAAATAGCCATTGTCCAGAATGGCCAAAAATGTTTCAAAGGGTCTGTCCGTAAGGGGTTAATGTGCCTTCCCACAAACAAGAGAGTTGCTAATACAGGAACTTTGTGTCTCTCATTTTTATACATTTTCCCAAAATGCTAGTGAAAGTATTACTGCCTAATTAACCCCTTAACGACAGATGACGTGCCAGGCACGTCACGGCAAATCGAGGACTTGCCGACATCTAAGCACATTTCTAAGCATCTCCGGTGTTGTTAAAGTGCCTCGCCAGCGAGGCACTTAACAACACCTTCAGGCTGCCCAGAGCCGATGGTGGTCGCTCTCCTGAGCGACCCCATCGGCTCAGTAGAAGGGAACGCTGCCTATACAGGCAGCGCTTCCCTTCTAATGGCAAGAGCATCGGAAGTGAAAGTATTTCACTTCCGATCCTCTAGGGGGAGCCAATCGATGCCGGCACAACAGATCTATGTGATCTGTGTGCAGGCATGTATGGTAAGTGCTCTGATGAGCACTTACCATACAGTCAAAGGCAATATTAGCAAATATTGCCTTTGACAAGTATTGATCTGCCTCCCTCACCTTACTAGTTATAGTAAGGGAGAGAGACAGATCAGATAAAGTAAAAAATAAAATAAAATAATAAAAAAAATATTTAATAAAATTTTAAACACCAAGGGCTTTTATAAAAGCCATTTAACCCCTTCCCTGCCATTGATCGCTGTGTACGCAGTGATCATACACAGCAGCACATTTTTTGCTGTCTGTGCATTTTTTAGGGGTTCATTTTTTTTTTACTGTAATTCGTTACAGTATAAAAAAAAGCTCTTTTAAGAGAGATTAACCCCTTTCTTGCTGTAGATCACTGCCTAAGCAGCGATCTGACGCAAATGCAGCAATCTTGCTGCAGAAGCATTTTTAAATTTTTTTTAACTTTTTTATTACACCCGTCACGTGTTAATTATACCCGCTAGGGGACCACGTTTAACGTAAAAAAATTTTTTTTAGCTGTCTGACCGCATGTATAGCGATCAGTAACAGCTGATAAGTGACAAAGGCGGGTTGGCGTTTGCTTAGATGAGCATCACCATTCGTCTGGTTAGATCAATATTTGTAAATATTTGATCTGACCCGTGTAGACCTGCCTCCCTCTCACTTGAGTTTTAGTGAGGGAGGGAGACAGAGCTGTATAATGTAAGTTTTTAATTATAATATATTTAATAGAATTGAGACCCAAAGGCTTTTATAAAAGCCGTTTCCAGTATTTAACCCCTTCCCTGCAATTGATCGCTGTGTACGCAGTGATCTTACACAGCAGCACATTTTTTGCTGTCTGTGCATTTTATTAGGGGTTATTTTTTTTTACTTTGATTTATTACAGTATATCAAAGGCTCTTTTAAGAGCTATTAACCCCTTCCTTGCCGTATATCACTTCCTAAGCAGCACATATGGTCACTGCCTAAGCAGTGCATATGGTCACTGCCTAAGCAGCGCATATGGAGCAATCTAGTCGCAGAAGGATTTTTTTTTGCTATCAGCATTTTTTTTGTCAGACTCGCTAGGGGTTAGTTATACCCACTAGGGGATTACGTGTATTCCTTTTGAAGCTGTCTGAACGTGTGTATAGCGATCAGTAACAGCCGATCAGTGGCAAAGGTGGTTTGGTGATTTCTCAGATGAGCATCACCATTCGTCTGGTTCGTAAATATTGTTCTGACCCATATGGATCTGCCTCCCTCTCCTCACTTGAGTTTTAGTGAGGGAAAGAGACAGATCTGTATAACATAATTTTATAAAAGCCATACCCTTTGTATAGTGTAGTGTATTAACCCCTTCCCTGCCACTGATCACTGCACAGCAGAACATTTTTTCTTGTCTGTGCATTTTTAGGGGTTAATTTTTTTGTATAGTACTACAAAGGCTCTTATAAGAGCTATTAACCCCTTCCTTGCTCTACATGTTCAAATTCCAAGTTTGAAAATCAAAAAGCGCACCTCTCAAATGTAGCCTTTCAACACCCAACAAAGCTATGCATGGGTGGTATCCCTGTGCTCGGGAGATGTTGCTGAACATATATTGTGGTATTGTTTGTCAGTGACACATACCGAAATATGTGAATTTGTGTCTAAAGTACAATGTATGTGGGAAAAAATACACAATAAAATCACTACCACAAACTTTGACAAAGGCTGGTGGTAGAATTGGTGCATGGAAAGTGTTAAAATAACACCATTTAAAATAGCCTAGGGTGTCTACTTTTACAAAATATATACTTTTTGGGGTAAAATACACTGTCCTACTTTAAAAAAAAGTCCCAAATGAAAGATGGGCTCAGGCTGGCTACACGTCAATATTCCAAGTTGAAAATGCGCACCTTCACAATGTGGCCCTTTTAGCCCCCAAACAACCCAACAAACCTATGCATGGGTGGTATCCCTGTACTCAGGAGATGTTGTTGAACACATATTGGGTTATTGTTTGGCAGTGACACATACCAAAATCTGTGAATTTATGTCTAAAATACAATATTTGTGAAAAGAAAACACAAAAAAATTACTACCACAAACTTTGACAAAGGCTGGTGGTAGAATTAGTGCATGGAAAGTGTAAAAATACCACCATTTGAGATAGCCTAGGGTGTCTACTTTTAAAAAATATATGGGTTGATGTGGTAAAATACACTGGCTGGTTTCAAATATGTCCCAAATGGGACATGGGTGCAGGCTGTCTGCATGTCAAAATTTCAAATTGGAAAACCAAAAACTTCACCTCCCAAATTTGGCCTTTTACCCCCCAAACAATCCAACAAACCTATGCATGGGGGGTATCCCTGTACTCAAGAGATGTTGCTGAACACTTATTGGGGTGTTATTTGGCAGTGACACATACCAAAATCTGTAAATTCATGTCTGAAGTACAAGGTTTGTGAAAAAAAAACACAAAAAAATTACTACCACAAACTTTGACAAAGGCTGGTGGTAGAATTAGTGCATGGAAAGTGTTAAAATACCACCATTTGAGATAGCCTAGGGTGTCTACTTTTAAAAAATATATGGGTTGATGGGGTAAAATACACTGGCTGGTTTCAAATATGTCCCAAATGGGACATGGGTGCAGGCTGTCTGCATGTAAAAATTTCAAGTTGGGAAAACAAAAAACTGCACCTCACAAATTTGGCATTTTAGCCCCCAAACAACCCAACAAACCTATGCATGGGTGGTATCCCTGTACTCAGGAGAAATAGTAGAATCTATTTAGCATGTTTTTTCGTTCGCTATTGTCGATGAGGAGAAGTTGTTTCAAATAAAAACAAAGAAATTTGTGTATTTTTTTTTTTTACCATATTTTATTATTTTTTTTTAATAATATGATAAGATATGATCAAAAATATGGCATCCATATAAAGCCCTTTTTGTCCCGATAAAAACAATATATAATATGTGTGGGTACAGCAAATGACGAAGAAGAAAATTACTGCTAAACACAAACAGCACAGAAATGTTAAAATAGCCATTGTCCAGAAACAACAAAAATGTTTCAAAGGCTCTGTCCTTAAGGGGTTAAACACTGACTGAAGAGCCAGCCTGTATACTGGTTCATTGATAAACAGGAGACATCAGAGAAACATCTACAATAGATGTTTCCCTGAAATTATGCATTTGTTTCCATTTATGATAACACATGTATAGATCATTTTTATTGTAATCATCACCTAAACCTTGATTATGCTGTGAATGGAGTCTCAGTAAGTCATAATACAACACCTACCTGGTAGACCTCCAGTTTTACCCCTCTATCTTTCTATTTTACTTTAGCAGTTTCTTGATCTGTTGGCTGGAGATAAAGAAGAACATGCTGTCTTGCTGTGTAATTATTTCTTGGCCATGGGGAAAAAGGCGTGGCTTATAATCGGAAATGCTATTCCCGAGGTAATCATGAATGAATAAATATTATGTTAACGTTAATATTAAGGTTTGGAGAAATTCTCCCATTCAGCTGTATTGGATAATTTTTCCAACTCATCTACTTTGGCCTTAAGTTTGAAATCCATGTCTCCATTATCTGCAATTCTCTCTGTATTGATTAAACCATTATAAGTTTATGGTAGCTCTTCACTAAATGTGAGCTGCAAAAATTCAAGCATTAATAGCATAATACAAAAGTTCCCCCAACTTGGCTATAAAAGCACTATACAAATTGACATATATATTGGAGCAGTCATTGGTATATGTGTATTTATATATAAGATAAAATTCACAGTAATGCGCAGCGTGTGTGTATCACAGATTTCACAATTAGTACAATTCATAATAATATGCAGTATGAGTGTATCACAGAGCCTCATAAAACTCACAGTAATGTGCAGAGTATGTGTCTTATCACTAGGATTAGGATCAGCCAAATGTATGCAAACAGTAGTAGCACTCACATTACAGAAGATAAATTATCTTGGTATGTTTTAAAGATGCCAACATAGTATATAAAGCACAATATTATTTTAAAGATTATAGCACTCACGGACTCCATACATTGCACAGGCACCCTACACAAATAGAAAGGACCAAAAGCTTTTCAGCAACATATATAAAATAGTTTTCATGGGTGTGTTTTGGTAATGAGATTGCTGACCTATTAACAAGGACATGGTGTACAAGGTATAGGAGGCTAGATTATAACACCTGTGATAATTGAGTCACTGCTTTTCATAGAGTGTAATGCAGGATAATGAGATTGTAAACAGACTACAGACTATACAAGGATAATACAATCCAGAACATTAATTTCATATTATTATTAACCCTAAACATGAATTACAACAATATTAACAAATACATAACAAAAACAAAATGAACCATATATTTGTCTAATATTTTTTTTTCTTGTTTTAGGGTCCTACATCCTATGTCCTAACCTTGGAGCAGAGCCATTATATTATATGGAATCCTAGTAATGGGAAATTTTATGGTCAATATGATACATTTTGTCCATTGCAGAGTGTGGGCTGTTTGATTAATGCTGACAATGTAAGTAAACAAGCTGGTCTCAGGAAATGATGACCTTGTGTAACGTGTACAGTAATCATACTTTCTCCCCAGACCTACAGGGCTGTATTTAAAACACATGTACCCTTTGGAAAATAAAATACAGGTACAAATAATAACAATTAGGATAATGTAATAGATTGTATAATTGTGTGAGATATGAGTAGAATGTGTCGTAAATCTGTATAATCAGCCCAACCTTCAGGCATTCCAGCTTAATTTCAAAACAGGGTCAATTCAGCCCATAATACTTCCGTAGTAGATGAAATGAGGACCATTAAGTTACATAGTAGTTTAGGTTGAAAAAATACTTGCGTCCATCAAGTTCAACCCTTTTCCTATCCCCTGTTAATCGCAGTTGATCCAAAAGAAGGCAAATAAAACCCTTCAGCAATTTTGAATTCTGCTTTCAATGGGGAAAAAAAATCCTTCTTGGATCCAAATGGCAATCAGATTTCTCCTTGGATCAACAAGCATTTAATAAATATTAATGCCTATACTAACATGCATAGCCCTCTATGCTCTGGTTCATTAAAAAAAAGTATCTAGGCCGCTTTTAAAGGCATCTAAGGTATTTGCTATAACCTCTTCTTCGGGCAGTGAATTCCATATCTTAATTGTCCTTACTGTAAAAAATCCCTTCCGCTGTCATAGACTAAATCTCCTTTCTTCAAGTCTTAACGGGTGACCTCTTGTCCTTTGTACCATTCTGTTATTGAACAGGTCTTTAGGAAGCCCTTTGTATGGGCCCTGTACATATTAATATAACTTTATCATATCCCCTCCAAGCCACCGTTTCGCTAGCGTGTACAGATTTTACTTTTCCAGCCTTTCTTCATAACTAAAACTTTCCATTCCCCTGATTAGTCTTGCAGCCCTTCTGCACTTTCTCTAGTTCCATAATGTCTTTTTTTTTTTTTTTTTTTTAAAAAGGCACCCAGAATTGAACCTCATAGTCGGATAATAGTAACATCCACTGAACGAACCTGAAAACCAGAGAATGTTTAAATGTGTTTTTCATGGTTAAACACTCCAGTATCGACTTCCTAATTTGTCTTATGGAGAATTGGACCCTTGCTGAAGATATGTTTTTAACTTTTTGTGACTACCTGTTATATATTTTATTGTGTATTGGATGTGGAAGCCATATCCTGCCAAACCGTATTATGTTTGACACTTGTTTATGCCTTTTGTGTATTTTTTTGTTTTACAGGTGTGGTTTAACATTCAGCAGTATGACTTACCCATGTGTGTAAGCTTTGACACTAGCAGACAAAAGTTGTGGAAACCATTCTTCTCCCGCAGTTATCCAAACGCTGGACTTTCTAGTGTGCAGGTATTCCTATGGAGAGTTTAGTAATTCAATATTTTTTACATTTTAGCATTGAAGTAATTTAAAAAAACACCTTAGAATAGTGTATGAAATGGTAATATGAATTGGATGTATCTTGTACTACTGAAACACTTGCTATGGAGCTGACCTTACAGCACATTGAACCTCATTAGATCAGCCACAGTTGTCCATCATTGATGTGGCTGATGTGTGCATGGGGACCAGGGCCATTTATAATTAGTTATCATCACATGTCACAAATTTGTATAATCACACATTTTTTCCATTAAAAAAAAAGTCAAAGTTCTACTTATTTTTGCCTATTTAACCAAATATGTATTTATAATGTTTCCAGCCTGAGGAGTTAATTTACCAACGTACAGACAAAATGGCTGCAGCAGAACTTCAGGACAGGTAAGGTGACGCTATATGAATCAGCAGAAAAAAGGTTTTCAACTGGTACATCGTCTATCCATTCCGTGTGAGAGCAGTGCCAAGTTTGTAAAGTCATCTAATTATTATTTGGAATTAATGTATTCTGCTCTCATCACCCATTTATTTTAATTGGGGCGCTCATGCTGAAGATTCCTGCTGAACTTTAATTTTTTTCATTTTTTTATTATTAATCTCTTTTATTTGTTTTTACACATTATATAAATAGACAATACAAAATTTCATATAATACACACATAAATCACATACCACCGGGGAGGATATTTTGTAGAGTATGGGAGTAGTTTGAGATATACAAAAAAAATGCGTATCAGCAGCAAATCCTAAATAAGTCTCTCTTCCCGTTCCCTCTCTCCTCTCTCCTCATCCCTTGTGCACAGTACCTTAGTACAGTCCTCCCACATATTAGTATATGGACATACATATATAACAACAATTATTGTGCAGGTGAGGTTGTCGGGGGGGGGGGGGGGAGGATACCTTGTCATTTTATTCTCTCTTCGTGTCTTTCTTTTTCCCTCAGTCTTTGCCCATTGAAACATTAACTCCCTTTACATTTTTGGATTTATATATTCCATTTCGCCCTCTTCTTTCCCCCAATTTGAAATTGGGATGTTTTGCCACTCTCCATCTGTAGATTTTGGGTCACTAACTGGCTTAACTCTGGCCATGTTGGTATTCTTTCGGTTTTCCAATTTCTGAGTAACTTTGCCCCTACCAAAATATGTATCATCAGGGCTCTTTCTGCTGCCGGCCAGGTATGGACATCTAATTGTAATAAAAGAGTTTCAGGTCATAGTAGTAAATTTCTTCCACTTAGTTCATTGATTTTCTTCCTAATCATTCTCCAATATATTTTTTGTCAGTTCGCAATATTTTTGCCACTCTGGAAGGAACCAGGTACCAATAATTAAGAATTTTATAATGGACCTCAACCAGATTCAAACAGTGGACCCATTTATACACCTCCCTTAATGAATTTAACCAGCTCTCCTTTGTAACCTCCTCCATCCCGTTCTTTCTCCATGTCTCTATTGCTAGGATTTTTTCTTCTACAGTGCTCTGTCTTAATAAGTCCACACATTTTGATATCATCTTTTTTGAGGACTTCTTTTTTATTATTAAGGTGGCCAGGGTCTTTTCTATTTCCGTTTTTGCTTTGTATCCAAACCTAGTCAGGAATCCCTTTAATCTTAAGTAGGTGAATATTTCTGAGGCTGGTATATTATATTCTTCCCTAATTTGAGTGAATGTTTTCACATCTCCTCCCTCGTACATTTCTTCTATTGTCTCTATGCCCCCTCTTATCCAGGGGCTAATATTCAGGTCATCTATCAGGGAGCTCAGGATGTTACATGGAAGGCATGTTAGAAGTCTCCTATTTAGATTTATATTACGTTTACTTTTGTCCCATTCCTGTACCAAGTCCAGCAGAATCCTACTTTTATTCCCCCTAGTGGACCCTTGTCGATCTTTCGTGTATATCCTCCAAAAGTTCACCCCTAGATTCCTGGTTTCCATCATCTGTTTTTCTATGCTATACCATCTTTCTTTTTTACTCTCCTTTACAGGCACTTCATTTTGTTTCAAGGTTTTTTCCCCTGCAAGACAAATCTGTTCATAGCCATATCCAAGGCTTTGGGACCCGTAGCGGTATCATTTTAAACATATAGGTCCACCTAGGTAGGATGTATGATCTTAGCACATTCACTCTACCTAGGGTTGCCACCTGGCCGGTATTTTACCGGCAGGCCGGTAAAAAATTGACATCAGGCCAATGTTAAGTCTATGGAGACAGTACCAAAGCCGTTATTTTTCTAAAGAAAAGGTGGCAACCCTAACTCTACCCCACCAAGATAGACCTTTTCCCTTCCATTCTTTCAGTAGTTTATTTGTCTAAATCATTAGCGGTTTAAAGTTATTTTCTACCATTTTATTTATGTCTACTCCTATCTTGATTCCCAAATAACTAAAAAAATGTTTTACCCATTTAAATTTTTATCTCCTTTCCAGAGTTTTTTCCCTTCTTTTTCATGTTACTAGACATTGCAATAGTTTATTTTATACCCTGAACTCTGAATAGTCTCCAATGATCTTCATAAACTTCCTCCAGGTCTTCCAGGGTCAGGATAACATCATCTTCGTACATGACAATGTTGCCCCCCCCCCCGTACCCAAACCCCCTGATTTTATTATTGTCTCTGATTGTAATTACCAGTGGCTCCAGAGTCAATAGGTACAGGAGTGGGGCGAGCGGGCAACCCTGTCTAACCCTGTTCCTGATGACAAACCGCTCTGACATGAACCCACTTCCCTTCACCCTTGCTGAAGGTGAGGTGTACAATATCATGATCATATCTAAAATATTCCCCCTGAAACCAGAGGCCCCCAGGGTCGTCCTCATGAAGGCCCAGCTGACCCTGTCGAAGGCCTTCTCTGCATCCAGCGACAGGGTCAGCATTGGTGTTCCATTGTACCCTACGGCCTCCTGTATATCTATTAATCTGCGAGTATTATTTGTCGCAGAATAGCCCGGCACAAACCCTACTTGATCTGATTGGACCAGAGAAGCCCTCACCTCCTTTATTCTTTCTGCTATTACTGATGAATACATTTTTATGTCTACATTAAGTAGTGCTATTGGTCTGTAGTTATTAACCCTTTCCTGATCTTTCCCTTCTTTTGGGATTGGTACTATATGAGTTTGTAACAGTTCTTCCTGGGATCTTTTTAATTTTACCCAATGTATTAAAAAAAGAAGGCATCTCTACATTCAACTTGTCCTTCATTATTTTGTAAAATAGGTTATCGAAACCATCTGGCCCTGGGGACTTATTAGGTTTTGATCTGTCAATAGCCTCCTCCACCTCCCTTTTCCCGATCGGGCAGTTTAGCTTCTGTAATTGTTGTTTGGTTAATGTGGGGAGCTTTTGACTCTGTATATAATTTTCTACCCCTTGAATTTGTGGCTCTTGAGGAATATTATATAAATCTTCCCCAATTTCTTCGGGGGTCATTATCAGTTTATCTCCCTCTCTAATTCTGGAGATTACTTTGTTACTTTTCTCTTGTTTTAATCTTCCAGTTGTCTCCTTTGATGCCCTATTATCCTGGTAGTACCATTTTCTCTTTAAATAGCTTATGGCTCTGTTTGCTTTTGTATTTATTTCCTTTTCAGTTTCTTTAATTTTCCCAGTAATCAGTATGGTTGTTAGCTCTTTATTCTTTTTATTTAAGTGGTCCAGCTCCAGGTATAGGTCACCTATTTCCCTTTTCTTGTTATTTTTTTTCTCTAGCCCCCATTTTTATAATATGCCCCTTAATCACGCTTTTGTATGCGCACCAAATTAGTGACTCCTCCACCCAGGGCAGGCCTTAGGGGTGTGCGACCTGTGTGAGCGCACAGGGCGCAACACCCCAGGGGACGCCCGCCCGGCCGCTAGATGAAAAAAAAAAAAAAAGCTGGTAGAGGCACTGGCTGGGGGGAGATCAAAAGATCCCCCCTCACCAGCCCTCAGCTTGGCAAGCACCTGTTGGGTCCGGGGAGGGGGCGGAGCTAACCGACTGAGAAGTGTAGCTCCGCCCCTTCCCTGAGAAGCAGTGAAGCTTCTGCTTCAGGGGGAGCTGCAGGCAGCAAGAGATAGTGCTGCTTGGCTCCCCATGCTTGCACTAAGCATGGGGAGCCGAGCAGCACTTTGTCTTGCTGCCAGTGAAGCAGACACTGCTCTGCTTCACAGGGTGGGGGCGGAGCTACACCTCAGCCGGTTAGCTCCACCCCCTCCCCTGATCCAGAACAGGCAAAGGAAGGAGAGGGGGAGAGAGAGAACAGGGGGAGAGAGACAGAACAGGATGAGGGTGGGGAGAGAGACAGAACAGGATGAGGGGGGGGGGAGAGAGACAGAACAGGATGAGGGGGGGGAGAGAGACAGAACAGGATTAGGGGGGGGGAGAGAGACAGAACAGGATGAGAGGGGGAGAGAGACAGAACAGGATGAGGGGGGGGAGAGAGACAGAACAGGATGAGGGGGGGGGGGAGAGACAGAACAGGATGAGGGGGGGGGAGAGAGACAGAACAGGATGAGGGGGGGGGAGAGAGACAGAACAGGATGAGGGGGGGGAGAGAGACAGAACAGGATGAGGGGGGGGGGAGAGAGACAGAACAGGATGAGGGGGGGGGGAGAGAGACAGAACAGGATGAGGGGGGGGAGAGAGACAGAACAGGATGAGGGGGGGGAGAGAGACAGAACAGGATGAGGGGGGGGGAGAGAGACAGAACAGGATGAGGGGGGGGGAGAGAGACAGAACAGGATGAGGGGGGGGGGAGAGAGACAGAACAGGATGAGGGGGGGGGGGAGAGAGACAGAACAGGATGAGGGGGGGAGAGAGAGACAGAACAGGATGAGGGGGGGGAGAGAGACAGAACAGGATGAGGGGGGGGAGAGAGACAGAACAGGATGAGGGGGGGGAGAGAGACAGAACAGGATGAGGGGGGGGGGAGAGAGACAGAACAGGATGAGGGGGGGGAGAGAGACAGAACAGGATGAGGGGGGGAGAGAGACAGAACAGGATGAGGGGGGGGGAGAGAGACAGAACAGGATGAGGGGGGGGAGAGAGACAGAACAGGATGAGGGGGGGGAGAGAGACAGAACAGGGGGAGGGGGGAGAGAGACAGAACAGGATGAGGGGGGGAGAGAGACAGAACAGGGGGAGGGGGGAGAGATAATCTACATTCCTTTGATCTTTAAGTAGGGAATCATTTAGCCTCCATTCTGGTCTAGTCTTTTTATTTTGGTCTTCTAGTTATAATAGTACTGATCCGACCATGGTGTACTGATTATTCCTACTCGACTCACTAATTTAGTCAGATGTCTTTCCCCTAATATTAGATCTATCCTTGATTAAGATAAGTGTGTTTTGGAGAAGCATGAATAGTCTCTTTCGTTAGGATGGTATATTCGCCATAAGTCCACTAGGGAGAATTTTATTAACAGGTCTCTAAACCTTCTTGCGGTGTTAATAACGTTCCTATTTTTGGTTTCACTTTTTTTTTTGCCTGCTGAACTTTTATGTTGCCTCCTTGAACTTCCATAAGTCACTAAGATCCGTTATATGCTCAGAACTTGGCTTTGTTGCAAGAATTCTGTGTACAAAAAGTAAGGTTGTATATGAAGGTCATTTGTGGGGCAGAGTGGAGAAGTTGGTAGCAATATTTAATTGATTTCCATGGTGGTGGCTCCACGTGGACTTTTCCACTACAGTGGGGCTAGTCAGTAAAACGTGAGTTGCAGGTGAGTTACGGTGAGATAAACCTTTAATTTCGCCAATTTAGCTATACATTGTGCAGGGACAATCCTGGTAAGTTTGCATAGCGGGGGAAACTCACCAGGTTTGTAACAAATAGTTAAAATAGTGAGATGAAATGTTTATCTCGCCTATTAGTAACTAGACCCCTGTGTATATGGAAGAGTTTGAAAGACTTAGACATATCTTTACCTGGCTCATCATGCAGGTTTCTTGCAATAGTATTTTTTCTGGAAAATAAATTGCTTATTAAAACTGAACTCAAATTGTATGTACAGGATTGAGAAGATACTTAAAGAAAAGATCATGGACTGGAGACCGAGACATCCTACCCGTTGGAATAGATATTGCACATCTACACTGCGTCACTTCTTACCACTCCTAGAGCAAAACCAAGGCAAAGATGTGGAGGAGGATCATCAGGCAGAACTACAGAAACAACTCGGCGATTACAGGGTAAATAAAGTTATAAGGCAATGAACGCTAATTAAACGCAGCTCCATAAAAAAATGAATTAGATGGGCTTACCCAGGAAGAATTAAATGCTGCCCCCCCCCCCCCCCCCCCCAAAAAAAATCACATTTTAAATAGTTTTATTAAATAGCAAAACAGTTTTTAACTGACAGACAACAATAATAACAATAACAACAACATCAACTATAGACATCCTCCAATATGAGTTTGGTCACATAGCTTTATATAAAATATTTTAAATAAATGCCAGGATTTAACTCCCTCAATATGCCAGAATTTTGCCATTCAATATGCTAGCATTTAACTCCTCAATATGCCAGTATTATTTAGCCATTTAATATGCCATTATGATTTAGCCAATCAATATGCCAGTATAATTTTGCCACTCAATATGACCGTATTTTGCTAGATTTAGCCATTTAATATGCCAGGATTTTGTCACTCAATATGCCAGGATTTTGCCCCTCAATATGCCAGATTTAGGCATTTAAAATGCTAAGATTTTTTCACTCAATATGCCAGATTTAGCCATTTAATATGCCAGATTTAGCCATTTAATATGCTAGGATTTTGTCACTCAATATGCCAGATTTAGTCATTTAATATTCCATGATTTAACCCCTCAATATGCCAGATTTAGCCATTCAATATGCCAGATTTAGCCATTCAATATGCCAGATTTAGCCATTTAATATGCCAGATTTAGCCATTTAATATGCTAGTATTTTGTCACTCAATATGCCAGATTTAGCCATTTAATATGCTAGGATTTTGCCCCTCAATATGCCAGATTAAGCCATTTAATATGCTAGGTTTTTGCCCCTCAATATGCCAGATTTAGCCATTTAATATGCCAGGATTTAAACCCTCAATATGCCAGGATTTAGCCATTTAATATGCAAGGATTTTGCTCGTTTGGGACGGATTCCTTCAGCTCATTTGTTCACTGATTAGTTAATTGACCTCTTGGGGTATGCGTGTAAGTAAGCATTGAAGCATGCTGCCATTTGTCAATGACTGGTTGGTAAGTAGAAAGTGTACTGTCACTTTGTTTACCAGCTCGGAATGGTCACATTATCAGGGTTATTATGCCTACTGATTTTTAACATTGCTTTATTATCACTTATGCCCCTTAAATGGGGACACTATTTATATCTAATAACTTGTCTATGTGTTTTTTTCTCTTTCATGTACAATCATTACATAAAAGAAAAGACATTGTTACCAACCAGTCTGTACATGAAAGAGAAAAAAAACACATAGGTTACCAATCAAGTGTAGTATGTTATATTGATACAGATAGTTGATATGAAATGATACACTCACAAAACGACATGATTTTAAATCCTTAATACTTTCCTTAGTTCCTGGTTCTTATCTTATATCTAGGATAGCATAGATAACCGGTCCCACACATGCTTAAGTAATAATCCAGTGAGCTCAGAACATTGCACAGGCATTATATAGGAGGATTTATCTCTGTATATATGTGTAAACGGTGCCCTCTTTGTTTCAGCTTTCAGGGTTTCCTATTCACATGGCATTCTCTGAGGTGACTCCCCTCATAGAAGCAGTCCACAGCACAGGAGTCCACAACAGCGAAGTATCCAATGTAGAGTTTGCCCTGGCAGTGTATATTCACCCATATCCCAATAGTGTTTATTCAGTATGGATGTATGTTGCTTCTCTTATTAGAAACGGGTGATTGTAAAATGTACCTGTAATATTGTAAGAAAGGACCAATGAGCATGGTACTGGAGAATGCCTTTTACTCAGGGTGATGTATGGGTGTATGTTAGGGCTGGAATATCGAAATGGAAGACCTGTCTGCAGTGTTTATTCTAACTAATACAACCCTGATGAATACTTTTGTTTTGCCTTATGTCTTCAATAAAGATGTCACTTGGTCATCATAAGTAAACTCATTAGAGTAAGTTGTTTTTTTTATATAAACAGATAAAATATGCACCATTAACGGTTTGAAAAACATTATACAAAGAAAAGCCAGTTGTGTTTTTTATCCACTTAAAGGGACACTCCCACCAAAAAATGAAAAGGGTTTATTTTTTTTATATTGTATTGTTGATTTCAGATATGTCTTTTGTTTTTGTTATGCGAGTTTATTTAATAAAATATTTAACTAACAAAGTGTGTCTGGGTGCTGCCATTTTGTGAAATATAGTGTTTTTGGGTGCCACCCCCAAGTGACTTTACAGCACAAACTTCTCACTTTTGGGCTGGGGACAAAAAAATGCAGTCTATAAGTCAGAATTCTAATCATGGACTTGCATTGAATGGAAGGGTAATGTAACTATTTCATCACAAGGGGGCGGAGTTATGATCCTATTTGATTACAAATTCAATACAAATTGATTACAAAACAAAATTACTCTACAAATTGAGAGAAATAGGATTGGGGGCAAATGTATGTTGAGGGTTGTTGTAAATGGTAAAGCTTCAAATTGGACCAGGGTAGGGAGCGGAGTACCTCAGGGGTCTGTTTTGGGACCTCTTCTTTTTAATATGTTCATTAATGATCTCCCACGTTGTGCTGAGTGCCATGTCTCAGTGTTTGCTGATGACACAAAATTAGGTAAGGTAATAAAGACTAATCTTGATGTTTTTTCTTTACAGGAATATTTGGACACAGTGGGGAACTGGGCAAGAAAGTGGCAAATGAGGTTCAATATAGACAAATGTAAAGTTATGCATTATGGGAAAAATAATAACAAAGCAACATATACGTTAAATGGTATTTCCCTGGGAAAAACTACTAACGAAAAGGATTTAGGAATCATTGTAGATAACAAACTTGGCAACAGTGCCCAATGCCAGTCAGCAGCTGCAAGGGCCAATAAGATATTGGCATGTATAAAACGAGGTATAGATTCACGGGAGGAGGATATCATCTTGCCTCTTTACAAATCAATGGTAAGGCCTCACCTTGAATATGCAGTACAATTCTGGGCACCAGCCCTTAAAAAGGATATTAAGGAACTAGAAAAAGTGCAAAGGAGAGCTACAAAATTAATAAGGGGATTGGAGAATCTTAGTTATGAAGAGAGACTTAAAAAATTGCATTTATTTACTTTAGAAAAAAGGCGTCTTAGAGGAGATATGATAACATTATATAAATATGTGCAGGGCCAATATAAGGAGCTCTCCAGGGACCTGTTCATTAATAGAAATGTACAAAGAACAAGAGGTCACCCCCTGAGACTGGAAGAACAAAGATTTCATAGGCAGCAAAGGAAGGGATTCTTTACGGTAAGGACAATAAAATTATGGAACTCACTGCCAAGAGAGGTAGTGCTATCAACCACAATAGATGCATTTAAAAATGGTCTGGATGTTTTTTTAGAAAAGCAGAACATACAGGGGTATTAATAATAGAATAAGCATTAATAATAGAGCTTTTTGATCCAAGGAGAAATCTGATTGCCCTTTTGGAGTCAAGAAGGAATTTTTTTTTCCCCTGGGAGGCAACATTCAAAAAAGCTTCCTTAGGGTTTTTTTTGCCTTCTTTTGGATCAAAACGCTGAAATGAAAGGTAGAAGGGTTGAACTTGATGGACTTGTGTCTTTTTTCAACCTAAATTACTATGTTACCATGTTACTATGATTAGGTCAATCTCCTCTCTTTGTGTAGGAAGGCAGGTAAAAAAAAAGTTGTACACAGCCACCTAGTCCTGCCCACTATGATACACAGGAGCCAGTAAGCAGGGGGTTATCTTAGCCACAGTTGTAAAGTGAGACGATGTTGCATCATGAGAAATATTAAAATGGAGCCAGGATATAAACACCTAATTTTATTTTTCATTTTAAATGCATTTCAATCATATAAAAAAAACAGTGGCAAATAATTTATATATTTGTTTGTTTTATATGACTAGGTTATCTAGTTACATCTTATGTAAGTAGTAGTGTCCCTTTAATTCAGAAGGGATATGGCTGGCTAAAAAGTAATATCCTGCTCCATCCTGGTAAAGCTCTCTTTATATATAATAGGAGTTGTGTAGTATAAATAATTATTGATCTAAAGTGTAAAGTAAACATGTAGCGGTTATGTATAAAACTGACGCACATAGAGATGACACTATCACTGTGTGTGCCAATGTATAAAGATAACTCCCCAAAAAAGTGGGAAGTTTGCACTGCAAATTGTGTGTCCCGATCTTCTCTTTTTAGTGCCAGTGTACCCCATGAATAATAAAAAACCAGAGGCTAAAAAGTGGCTGTTAACCCCCCTAATCCATTTCCCAGCACATTACCATGTCGGAATGTATTAAATATATATATTTTTTAAAGTGTACGTTACAATTATACTTAAGAAATAGGAAGGTACAAGGATGAAATCACTGACATGTTCATGAGCAGAACTTTATACAAAACCCATGTTATGTTCTTGCTGATTACGCAACTTTTACATCTGTCCCAAAATTGCTCTCTACAAATAACCCCCAATACCTACTTTAACACTACACACATGGAGAATGAATATCATTATTTATATTGTATGCGAGTCTCCAGGGTAATAAATACATTATAATTTCAAATATAAGGCATTTTGAATCATTTGTACACTTTGTCACAAAGTGAATGTGGAGACCCACAGTGACAGGGGCCCCTGGAAGGCACTGGGAGCCAGAAGACTCCCTGGACCCTGTGGATACACTAGGTTTGGGGTTACAATCTTTGATAGCACCAGCTGAACCCTGTTTTTAGCTGAACTTGAAACACAAGCTCACTCAGGATTAGAGTTGAGCGGACACCTGGATGTTCGGGTTCGGCAGGTTCGACCGAACTTCAAAAAAAATGTCCGGATCCGTGCTCGAACTTGACCCCCAACACGAACCCTATTTAAGTCAATGGGGACACGAACTTTTGGCCACTAAAATGCCTCTAAAAAAGTCATGGAAAGGGCTAGAGGGCTGCAAAAGGAAGTAAAATGTGTGTAAGAGTAGGACAAGTTTCCTGCAAGCAAATGTGGATAGGGAAATAACTTAAAATAACATAAAATACATACAAATTAAAAATACAGCTGAGCCATAAAATAGCACTAGATGGAATCTTTGATTTTAGCTTTGGAAGAACATAAATCAAAATCTAATGCATGGCTGCCAGGAGGATCAACAGAATTATCCATTTGAGAGAGGGTTAGAGTGCAGAATATTCTCTTTCAGTTTATACTAAGTGACCCATAGGTTGAGGAGGCAGTGACCTTGGCGGTGTAGGTGGAAGCGGCGCTGGAGGAGGTAGCCAACACTGCTTTTTTTTTGTTTTTGTTTTTTAAATTGGGGTAGCTCCCAAAATATTGGAACATATACCAACAGAAAACAAAGAATAAGTGCACTTGAGTATAACAATGACTGGGTGAGGCCGGTATAAATGTCTATTCAGCACAAGGTACAGAGAAGTCTGGTGGGATCCATGCCTGGTTCATCTTAAAAAAAGTGAGCTTGTCCACGTTGGCTGTGGACAGGTGGCTGCGCTTGTCTGTGATAACGCACCCTTCCGGGCTAAACACACGTTCAGACAATACACTGGCTGCAGGGCAGGCTAGCACCTCCAAGGCATAAAGGGCAAGCTCAGGCCATGTGCCCAATTTGGAGACCCAGAATTTGAATGGGGCAGACCCATCAGTCAGTACGTGTAGGCCTGTGCATACGTACTGTTCCACCATGTTGCTGAAATGCTGCCTCCTGCTAAGATGTTGCATATCAGATGGTGTTGCTGCTTGTTGTGGCGTGCTGACAAAGCTTTTCCACATTTCGGCCATGCTAACCCTGCCTTCTGAGTTGCTGGCGGTGCCCCAGCTGCGTTGGTGACCTCTTCCTCTGCCTTCGCCTTGTGCTTCCATTGAGCCCCCGGTGTCATTTTGGAATGCCCTCAGCAGCGTGTCTACCAGCGTGCACTTGTAGTCGCGCATCTTACGATCATGCTCCAGTGATGGAATTAAGGACGGCACGTTGTCCTTGTAACGGGGATCCAGCAGGGTGCCACCCAAAAATCAGCACAAGTTAGAATGTGGGCAACTCGGCAGTCGTTGTGCAGGCACTGCAGCATGTAGTCGCTCATGTGTGCCAAGCTGCCCAGAGGCAAAGACAAGCTGTTCTCTCTGGGATGTGTATCATCTGTGTCCTCCGTATCCCCCCAGCCATGCTCCAGTGATGCCCACGAGCTGCGTTGGGTGCCACCCTGCTGTGAACATGGTTCCTCCTCATCATCCTCATCCTCCTCCAAAACTGTGCCCTGGCTTGACAGTTGTGTAGCTGGCCTATGATGGTGCAGGAACCCACCCTCCAAGCCACTTGTGAATGACTGGCCTGAAAACCGTGGAAATGACCCCTCTTCTTCCTCCTCCTATTACTCCTGTGCCACATCCTCTTCCATCATCGCCCTAAGCGTTTTTTCAAGGAAACATACAAGCGGGATAGTAAGGCTGAGAACGGCGTCATTGGCACTGGCCATGTTGGTGGAGTACTCGAAACAGTGCAAAATGGCACACAGGTCTTGCATGGAGGCCCACTCATTGGTGGTGAAGTGCTGTTCCGCAGAACGACTGACCCGTGTGTGCTGCAGCCGATATTCAACTATCGCCTGCTACTGCTCGCACAATCTCTCCAAGGTGGGCACGTCGCATATGAGGCGGTGAGCGGGAAGGCCTAGGTTACATTGCAGCGCAGACAGGTGAGAATGCCTAAAGTGCGCACAGACGGCCCGCACTTTCTGTAGCAGCTCTGATATATCTGGGTAGTTTTTCAAGAATTTCTGCACCACCAAATTCAGCACATGTGCCAGGCAAGGGATGTGCGTCAAACTGGCTAGGCCAGAGCTGCTATGAGATTTCGCCCATTATCGCACACCACCAGGCCGGGCTTGAGGCTCAGTGGCAACAACCACTCATTGATCTGTTGTTCCACTGTGCTCCTGCGTGCTGTGGGATTTTCCCCCCAAACATATGAGTTTTAAAAGAGGCTCCTGTCATTTCCCCCTGGCTGTGCTGAAGTTGGTGGTGAAGGTGTTACGCTGACAAGATGAGGAGGTGGTAGAGGAGAAGGAAGAAGCTGAATAGGAGGAGGAGGCAACAGGAGGGAAAGAGAAATGCCCTGCAATCCTTCCTTGGCGGAAGGACATGCGCCAAACTGCTATCTGCCTCAGGCCCAGCCGACACTACATTTGCCCACTGTGCAGTTAGGGAGATATAGCGTCCCTGCCCGTGCTTACTAGTCCATGTATCTGTGGTTATGTGGACCTTGCCACAGATGGCGTTGCGCAGTGCACACCTCATTTTATCCGCCAATTGCTTGTGCAGGGAAGGGAGGGCTCGCCGGGAAAAGTAGTGGCAGCTGGGAACCATTTACTGTGGGACAGCCACCGCCATCAGGTTTTTAAAACTGTCCATCTCCAACAGACTTAATGGCAGCATTTCAAAGGCCAGGAATTTGGAAATGCTGCCATTCAGGGCCAGTGTTCGCGGATGGGTAGGTCCATACTTCCTCTTTCTCTCCAGTGTTTGGAGATGTACAGCTGAACGCTTCCATGGGACAGTGTGGAGATGCTTGGGGACGGTGGCAGACGTTGTGGCGTTGCTGCCACTTCCTCTATTTGCTCGGTGGCAGGTGCCACTGTGATTCCAGAGCTGAGACCTTTCTTGGGTTTTGAGATGCTTACTACACTGCAGCTCGTGCTTTGCATGTAGATCCCTGGTCATGCAGGTTGTGCTCAGGTTTAGCACAATTATTCCTCGCTTCAGGTTCTGATTGCACAGCTTGCAAACCACTCGTGTCTTGTCGTCAGCACATTGTCTAAAGAACTGCCACGCCAGGAAACTCCTTGTAGCTGGCTTTGGTGTGCTCGGCCCCTGGGTGCGGTGGGCATTAGCAGGCGTACTGTCTAGGGGACGGCCGCTACGGTTTTGCACCCTGCTCCCTCTTATGCTGCGCTGGTGCCTCTTTGCGACCACCACCTCTTCCTCCAAACTGGACACGTCACTCGCATGACCTTGATTCCATGTGGGGTCTAGGACCTCATCATCCTCCATCATCTTCCACCCACTCCTCAACCCTGCCCTCCTTGCCGGTCTGCACACTGCCGAAAGCCACAGCAGTTGGCACCTGTGTGTCGTCATCATCAGAGACGTGCTGCGGTGGCCCTCGCATGTCCACATCCTGACACATAAGTCGTTGTGCATCAATGCACTCAATCTCTTCCACTTCTGGGGCAAGGCTAGGTTTGATGACCCCGCCAGCAGGGTCATCAAAAAGCAAAAGAGACTGCTGCATGACTTGTGGCTCAGACTGCTTGGCTGATTTGCAAGGGGGTGAGGTGAAAGACAGATGGCCATGGGCTGCAGGTGTCAACTCTGAGCTTTCAGCAGGGGACCTAGTGGGAGACAATGTGTAGGAACTGGAGGCACTGTCAGCCACCCAATCTACTATCTCCTGTGCTTGTTCTCGCCTCACCATTCTAAGAGTGGCATTCGGGCCTACCAAATAACCCTGAAGGTTCTGTCACGTACTAGCACCTAAGGAAGGTGTTTCACTTGTGCGTGTAGATGGCACAGATCGACCACATCCCCTACTTGCAACAGGAGCTCCACCAACACCAGCAGCACCACGTCCCTTATTTGATGCTCTCCTCATTCTTTGCGGTCACCCACCAAAGTAACAGATGGTTTATGTCAGGCGACAATGTAACCGCCAATAGTCAACAATTTTTATTTTGTATTATTTTTGTTTTTTTGTTTATTGGACTGCAAGAAATGCACCGCAAGACGCAAATGTACTATTTACCACCCAAAACAATTAGAATTTTTCAAAGTGCGCTGTAAGCACAGTATTGGACTGTTCTATTTTACTCTCAGATATGAAGTGCACCGCAAGACGCAAATGTACTATTTAGCACCCAAAACAATTAGAATTTTTCAAAGTGCGCTGTAACCACAGTATTTGACGGTTCGATTTGACTCTCAGATATGAAGTGCAGGACGCAAATGTAATATTTAACACCAACAAATTGCTGTATTTAAAAATGCCTAGATGTTGCCCACTGAGCTAACAGAACAGGATTAAAGTCATGTGCCTGGCACACATGCAGTTGCAAGTGCACTGCACTCTCTATGGTACTGGGCTCAGGGCAGGGTACAAATATGTAGTATAGCACCCACTAAAATAATCACTGTAATTTGAATAATCGCTGTAGTTTGAATAATTGCTGTAGTTTGCAGATTCAACACCAGAATTTTTTTTAATCTGTCCCTCACAGCTGCAGCATCCTCTCCCTACACTAAGAAGAGCTCATGTGATGTGCGGTTATGTGACTCCAGCTTATATATAGAGGCTTAGTCACATGCTGCACTGGCCAATCACAGCCATGCCATTAGTAGGCATGGCTGTGATGGCTTCTAAGGGCAAACGAGTCAAACGCTTGTTGATTGGCTGCCCTGCAGCCTTTCAAAATGCGCCATTAAATCATCGAACCCCGAACTCCAACACAGACATACAGTGGAGTGTTCCAGGGTACGGACACCGTAATGTTCGGTACGAACCCGAACAATGCGGTTCGGGTTCGCTCAACACTACTCAGGATGTCAGCCAGGATGTGTACCCCTGGGAGTGCCAAGCCTTTGTTCCATTCATTGTGTTTCCCCAAGTTAAGATTGTATCCTATCCTGCAAACTCATGTCATTATGTCACCTTACCAAAAAACATGTCATTAGTGACACATGACGTGCCTGCAGCGTCATGCACTAAAAAGAGTTGGTCACTTTCCTTACTCATTCAGTGTTGCCTAAATGCCTCTATGTGTTTAACTAGTTATGAATCATTAAAAATATGAAAAATTGAGGATTTATATATATGGGTCCAACCAAAAATACCCATATAAAGAATTTGTTATGTATACAGAGAGTTTGAATATAAAATGAAGATCAAAATAAGCAAAATAGCGTTAACAACAAAATACAATATCAATAAATGTCCTTCCTTGCTCTACATGTCAAAATTCCAAGTTGGAAAATCAAAAATTCTATGCATGGGTGGTATCCCTGTGCTCGGGAGATGTTAACACATATATGAACACATATTATTTGTGTGTTGTTTGGCAGTGACACATACCAAAATCTGTGAATTCGTGTCTAAAGTACAATGTATGTGAAAAAACCCACAAAAAATTCATGGTGGTAGGATGGTGGTAGAATTAGTGCATGTAAAGTACTAAAATATCACCATTTGAAATAGCCTGGGATGTCTTATTTTAAAAAATATATGGGTTGATGGGACAAAATACACTGGCTGGCTTCAAATATGTCCAAAATGGGACATGGGGGCAGGTTGCCTGCATGTCAAAATTTCAAGTTAGAAAGCCAAAAGGTGCACCTCCTGCCGTTTATCCTCCAAACAACCCAACAAACCTATGCATGGGTGAAATCCCTGTACTCAGGAGAAATAGTAGAATCTATTTAGAAGGTTTTTTTATTTGCTTTTGTCAATGAAGAGAAGATGTTTCAAAAAAAAAAAGGTCAGGACATTTTTTTTTTCACCATATTTTTTTTTTATATTATGTTGTAGGATATGATCGAAATGATGGCATCCAAAGAAAGCCCTTCTTGTCCCGATAAAAACAATATATGATTTGTGTGGGTACAGAAAATGACATAGAAGAAAATGACAGCTCAACATAAACAACACAGAAATGTTTAGCCATTGTCCAGAACTTTAGGACTTTGGGTGTATGTAGCTGGACTTTACACCTTTGAATCCTGAAAGCTGTGAGGCAGGTTTTCCCCATTGTATGTCCTTCTGTTAAACTGATTATGTTGTGTTCATTATTTGTGTGTATCTTAATGTGGGCTGTGTAATGGAGTTTACTCCTATGTTAATTCCTATTTGGTTTGCTGCCTGGAAGTACTCTCTCCTCAGTATTTCCAAACGTTTAAAGGGACACTCCCACCAAAAAATTAAAAAGTTTTATTTTGTATTGTTGATTTCAGATATGTCTTTTGTTTTTGTTATTTGACTGTATTTAATTCAATAAGTAACTAACCAAGTGTGACTGGGCACCGCCGCCATTTTGGGAAATATTGTCTTTTCGGGTGCTACCCTCTATTGACTTTACAGCACAAATTTCTCAGAGGGTTTTAAGTTTCCTCTGCAAATATCGGTCAGAGCCCCCGCCCCCCAAAAAAAATCCTCCAACTTAGTAAAAGAAAAATATTATATCTACTCCCAGATGGACCAACTTTTTACAACTCCCCAAAGGTCCCAAATCTCTTTAAATCTTATCCCCAATTATTTTGACTCATTGAAGGCCTCCTCGCCCAAAAGTTGAAATTAAATTTGTTTCTTAACTTCCGACAAAGTCGATAGCACTTGTTTCTTCCAAAGGCGAGCAAGGAGAAGATTAACCGTCATGAGAATATTAATTGAGATAATTTGTTTTGGGGATCTCCCCGGGCCTAAATTCAAGTGAAAAAGAAAGGTTTGTGGGGACAGTAGAGTATTTCATTGTTGAATAGAGTTGAGTAATGAGGATACCTTATTTCTAATCGGCTTTAACTGATCACAGGACCACCATATGTGGAAATGGGGGCCCTCGTCTCTTCCACACTTCCAACATAGGCTTGTGGTGTCAGGAAAGATCTTGTTAAGTCGGGTAGGCACAAAGTGCCATCTCTATAGTACCTTTTAATACAGTTCCTGTAAATGAATCATGTGTAAGGCTCTTCTAGTGTTTTAGCATGTGCTATTCCACGCTTCAGTGTGGAAGGTCTTCCCAAGGTCTGATTCCCAATAACTAATGGAAATATATGTATCCTGTATAAAAGTAAATTTTTAAATAATAATTGCAATTTAGATATATTATTAGTACTGGAATGATGAAGGAATTATCGAGGGGGGTAGATTCTATCAAGGCATTAGTTGCTAAGAAGCTCATAATTCTGAGATAAGTAAGATATTCAGAATTGGGTAAATTAAATGCTTCTTGCAGAGAGTTAAAAGAGACTAACTTATCATGTTGGAATAGGTCCGCAATCTCTGTCAAGCCTAGGGAAAGCCATTTATTAGTGTCAAAGTTATGAATTCCCACCGAGAGTGCCCCCAAGAGGGCCAGGCTAGTTATACCCTGTAAATGGGAGAATAGTTTCTTAAATTTAAACATCCCTTTAATCACATCATGGGGTTTGTAATTTTCAGTTTGTTAAACATAGACATTGTATTTAATCCAAAAGAAGAGATGGGGTTAAATCCTGAGCATTCCACGGTTTCTAGCTGGAGCCAGATGATGTTTTGGGGGGATTTATGCTTCCAAGCTAGAAAGTTTGTAAACTGATATATATTCTGAAGTCTGTAGAGGTCCAGGAAGCCTAAACCACAATTTCTTAAACTCTGTTTTAGAGTATTATTGGCTATTCTGGGTCTCCTGGCATCCCACACAAATGTAGAAAATATAGAACTTAGTTGTTTTAAATATATTGTGGGTGCCCTCATCTGGATAGCCCTCATTAAATAAAGCACCTTTTTTAAACAGTTCCAACTTAACAGACGGGCCCTAAGGTCCTGAATCAAGATCTCATAAATGAGGAAGAGTGTCTGTCTAAGGTCATGAGTAATACGAATTCATAAGTAGTCTAATGTCTTATTAGACCATTTAATATACCCCACCATCGATAATTCCTGTAACTGAGAGGAGGAAAGGGAGAATGTCAACACCTGGGTTTTATTGAGGTTCATTCTGTAATTTGAGAAAGCACTATATTGATTAATTAATGACAGGACCTGATGTGCTAGTGGGCACCCCTGCCTAGTGCCATTTTTAATGCTGAAATAATCTGAATTCAATGATTCCAGTGTTTCTGCTAGAAAAAGCCAGTCTACTCTGTCGAATGCCTTCTCGGCATTAAAGACCACAGGTGTCCCACAGTGTTTGGCCTGGTAAAGCAGGTTCGGCACCCTACTGGTAATATCCTCGCCTGAGCAATTGAGGATAAATCCCATCTGATTTGGATGTATTAAATCAGGAATAATCCACCGAGTCTATCTGCCAAAATCCCAGAGAAAAGCTTAATGTCCAAGTTAATCAGATAGATTGGCCGATAGTTGGGGATGAGTGAAGGGTCCTTACCATTCTTGAGAATTGGAGAGATGGTCGTTTCCAATATCTCTGAGGGGAATGTCCCCTTATGGGATGCTTCCTTAAAGTCTCTGAGTAGTAGGGGTGAGATCTCAGATTGGAGTATGAAATAAAACAGTGACATTAATCCATCTGGGCTCGGGGCCTTCCCCTTTTTGATAGATCCTATAGCTAGATTCAATTCAACTTCCGAAATAGGCTGATTAATAGGCTGATATGCCAGTTTCTTCTCTGAAATCTTATGGAGACCCAGTCCGTGCAGAAAATCCTTAATTGAAAGAATATATAGTGAGCTATAGTATTGCCTAAAGGCATTGCTTATCTGGCTTGGTGATGATAAACAGGTCCTGCTGTTAAAACAAATCTTAGCAATACGTGTTTGATGATTCCTGCACTTGATCCTATTTGTGAGGGCTTTCCCAAGTCTGCCCCTGCTCGTATACCAAGAGATCTTCAGACGCGCTATTGCTTTCTTGAATTGCTCATCCAATTTTACCTTAATTGCACTCTGAATCTCCTCAATAGGTACGGCATTGGCAGATGTTGGGTTTCTCTTATTAAAGTTTGCAAGTCTAGAAAGCTCAATATATAATTCTGAGAGTGGCTTCCCGTGCCTTGTTGATAATATATCCCATCTTGATCAGGATCCCTCTTATATAGCACTTAAATGAGCACCATTGTGTCTGATCCCCAACCTCACTATTATCATTGTTTCTTAAGAAATCTTGAGCCTCTGCCCGAAGCTCTATCTTATTTGCATCTGAGGCCAAAATTGATTCATTCAGGCGCCACTTAGATCTAACCTTGTACTCAACGTTATCCTTGATATTTTAAAAAATGTGAGCGTGGTCGGACCATGAGATATTGGTTCATGGGTTGAAGGATAAAACTTACCAGGAAAGGTTAAAGCATCTTAACATGTATAGCTTGGAGGAAAGATGTAACAGGGGGGATATGATAGAAACATTTAAATACATAAAGGGAATCAACACAGTAAAGGAAGAGAGTATATTTAAAAGAAGAAAAACTACCACAACTAGAGGACATAGTCTTAAATTAGAGGGGTAACGATTTAAAAGTAATATCAGGAAGTATTACTTTACTGAGAGGGTAGTGGATGTATGGAATAGCCTGCCAGCAGAAGTGGTAGAGGTAAACACAGTCAAGGATTTTAAGCATGCGTGGGATAGACACAAGGCTATCCTAGCTATAAGACCGGGAAAGGGGGACTAATAAAAGTACTCAAAAAAAAAAAATTGGGCAGACTAGATGGACCGAATGGTTCTTATCTGCCGACACATTCTATGTTTCTATGTTTCTATATTACCTATATGGGCTTCAACACAGCTATCCAGGTGGGAATATCTCATGAGGAAGAAATCAATCCTAGAATACAAGTGATGAACATTTGAAAAGAATGTATAATCCCTATCCTGGGGGTTAGAAACCCACCAGGTGACATAGAGATAATTTCTTTAGAGGAATCGTGAAAAGGATTCTGCGCTTTTCTTAGCCCTTGCGTCCAACCTGGCCTCCTTGTTGAGGGAAGCATCCACTTTTGTATTCAAGTCTCTGCCAAGGATAGTTCCTCTCTGCTGTATCTTATCCACCCTTTCCATGATACTATTTAAGAAACCTATAGTTCCATCAGAGGGGGCATATATGTTAACCAGAGTAAAAAAGAATATAATTAATTCTACATATTACAATATAGGCTCTGCCATTAGGGTCAGATTTGATATGAATTAATTCAAATTTAAGGGCTGAGGAGATGATAACTTCAACCCCTCTTTTTTTCCTATCAGGTAAAGAAGAAATGAAGACAATAGGAAATCTGCAGGATTTCAAAAACTTCTTTTATTTCTAATTCCAAATTTTCTTTCTAATTCCAAATCAATAGGTCATTTAGGTATGATCATTTCTGCGGAGAGTTTAGGCCCTGGAAGTTTATAGACATAAGTTTAATTGGCATGTCTATATCTTAGAGGAAGAATAGCTATATCTGAAGGTTTCAAGGAGGGGCCGAGTACCCGCCCTACCCGCGCAGAGGAAACAAAAGAAAGGCAAAAAGAGAGAAAAGGGGGCGGGAGGGGGGGGAGCAAGGAAAAAAAATGGAGGGGGGGGGGGTTATTCAAATACATATCAAACTTATTGGGGAGATGTGGAACCCAATCAAAATATTGATACATGGGTCCCACAGCACACCAATCTAAATCCCACCACAGGATACTTGCAAGTGTCTAGGTCGGACTAAGATACCAATGGGACTTAATGAAGGGAAGAGGGAATAAAAAAAATAAACATACCGTATTTGCTCAATTATAAGACGAGGTTTTTTTCAGAAAAAAAAATCTGAAAACTACCCCTCGTCTTATAATCGAGGTCTTCTTATAATCTGACCTCAAATTGAGGTCAGATTATAAGGCATGGATCCAGGTCCCCAGCAGAGCTGCAGGGGACCTGGATCCCCCTCTCAAGCAGCAGGGGATGTCTGCGCAACGAGCGCAGACTCCCCTGCTTCCGCCCGGCACGACCGCCGGGGCTTCTGTGAAGAAGCCGGGTACTTCCGCTTTCGTCACAGAAGTCCCGGCGAGCGTGCCGGGCGGCAGCAGGGGAGTCTGCGCTCGTCGCGCAGACTTCCTCTGCTGCCCCACTAGCCACCAGGGAAAAGCGGGCAGCTGGGGGATGTCTGCACGATACGTGCAGACATCCTCCATGCTGCCCGACACGGCAGACTATTATGACGGACAGCTGTCCGTCATAATAGACTGCCGTGTCGGGCAGCATGGAGGATGTCTGCAAGTATCGTGCAGACATCCCCCGGCTGCCCCCACTGACCAGGGATCAAGGTAAGGGGAAGGGAGGGAGGGGGGCAGAGAGACAGGGGGAGGGAGGGAGGGGGACAGAGAGACAGGGGGGACAGAGAGACAGGGGGAGGGAGGGGGGCAGAGACAGAGTCAAGGGGAGGGAGGGGGTTAAGAGACAGAGACAAGGGGAGGGAAGGGGTTAAGAGACAGAGACAAGGGGAGTGAGGGGGTTAAGAGACAGACAAGGGGAGGGAAAGGGTTAAGAGACAGAGACAAGGGGAGTGAGGGGGTTAAGAGACAGACAAGGGGAGGGAAGGGGTTAAGAGATAGAGACAAGGGGAGTGAGGGGGTTAAGAGACAGACAAGGGAAGGGGGAGAGAGAGAAAAATGGGGGCAAGGGAAAGAGAAAGGCAGCATTGGCACATAAAAAGAAATAAAAACTAGAAATACATTTTTTTATATCATAATTTTTTATTAAAAAAAGCAATTTACATGTGAATATATACAAGTTGAACTTTTTTCCTATAGGGTAGTCTTATATTCAGGCTTTTAGTTTTTTTCCTAATGGAATATCCAAAGTTTGGGGGGTCGTCTTATAATCAGGGTCGTCTTATAATCGAGCAAATACGGTAGTAGTCACATATATAAAAGTGGTTATATTTCTTTAAACCTAAATTTGCATGAATAGCAGTGTTAAAACTAGTGCACTTTATATGTCACAAGACATTAAGCCCGTTAAATTAACGGGCGCTTGAACATATGTGGGGGGGGGGGGACACATAAGGGGGCAACATAGGGGCAAGCATCCTGGTGAGGGGGGGAGCCTTGAGGGCTGCCTCATCTTGATGGGAGTTGTGATCCTCCTGCTGTATTATTGATGCAGCAGGGGGATCACAACTCCCATCAAGATGAGGCAGCCCTCAAGGCTCCCCCTCGCCAGGGTGCTTGCCCCTATATTGCCCCCCTATGTCCCCCCCGTGTTACTTACCACCTTAGCGTGGTGTGAAGGGGGCGGGAGGTGGGTAGCGTCGCTCCGCTCGCGCATGCGCAGTCTTTAAAAAAGTTACAGCTGAGTGATTAACTGTAACTTTGTGCGCATGCGCAATGAGTAAATTCTCCTGTGATTGCACAGGAGAATTTGCTCGAGAAATCTGTCAGCAGGGCCGGCCTTAAGTGTTCCGGCGCCCTGTGCGGGATTCCCCCATGGTGCCCCCCCCCCCCCATGTATGTATCTCTCTGCCTTCCCATGTTTGTCCCTTTCCTCTTCATCGCCCTGTCTGTCTCTCTCCTCCCCCCCTATACTTTCTGTCTCTCTCTCTCCCCCTGTTCTGTCTCTCTCTCCCCCGCTGTTCTGTCTCTCTAGCCCTGTTCTGTCTCTCACTCTCCCCATTCCCCCTGTTCTGCCTTTCTCTCCCTCCCTCCCCGTCTGTCTCTCTCTCCCCCTTCCCCCTGTTCTGTCTCTCTCTCCCCCCCCTGTACTGTCTGTCTCTCTTCCCCTTCCCCCTGTTATGTCTCTTTCTCCCTCCCTCTGTTCTTTCTCTCTACCCCCTGTTCTATATCTCTCTCTCCCCCTTCCAGCTGTTCTGTCTTTCTCTCCCTCCCTCTTCCCCCTGTTCTGTCTCTCACTCCCCCCTGTTCTGTCTGTCTCTCTCTCCCCCTGTTCTGTCTCTCTCTCTCTCCCTCCCTCTGTTCTTTCTCTCTACCCCCTGTTCTGTATCTCTCTCCCCCCTCCAGCTGTTCTGTCTCTCCCCCTCCCCCTGTTCTGTCTCTCCCCCCTCCAGCTGTTCTGTCTCTCCCCCTCCCCCTGTTCTGTCTCTCCCCCCTGCCCTGTCTCTCTCTCCCCCTGCCTGCCCTTCCTCTGTTCTGTCTCTCTCTCCCCCCCTGTTCTGTCTCTCCCCCCCCTGTTCTGTCTCTCTAGCCCTGTTCTGTCTCTCTCTCTCCCCATTCCCCCTGTTCTGTCTTTCTCTCCCTCCCTCCCCGTCTGTCTCTCTCTCCCCCTTCCCCCTGTTCTGTCTCTTTCTCCCTCCCTCTGTTCTTTCTCTCTACCCCCTGTTCTGTATCTCTCTCTCTCCCCCTTCCAGCTGTTCTGTCTCTCCCCCTCCCCCTGTTCTGTCTTTCTCTCCCTCCCTCCCCCTGTCTGTCTCTCTCCCCCCCTTCCCCCTGTTCTGTCTCTCTCTCCCCCCCTGTTCTGTCTGTCTCTCTCTCTCCCCCTTCCCCCTGTTCTGTCTCTCTCTCCCTCCCTCTGTTCTTTCTCTCTACCCCCCTGTTCTGTATCTCTCTCTCCCCCCTCCAGCTGTTCTGTCTCTCCCCCTCCCCCTCCCCCTGTTCTGTCTCTCCCCCTCCCCCTGTTCTGTCTCTCCCCCTCCCCCTGTTCTGTCTCTCCCCCCTGCCCTGTTTCTCTCTCCCACCCCTCCTCTTCCTTTGCCTTCAAAGGTGGATACAGGGAGGGGGCGGAGCTAACCGGCTGAGCGGTGTAGCTCCGCCCCCACCCTGTGAAGCAGAGCAGCGTCTGCTTCACTGGAAACCCAGGTCAGCAAGAGAAGGTGCTGCTCGGGCTCCCCATGCTTAATGCAGGCATGGGGAGCCGAGCAGCACTTTCTCATGGTGCCAGTGGCTCCCCGTGAAGCAGACGCTGATCGGCTTCACAGGGTGGGGGCGGAGCTACACCGCTCAGCCGTTAGCTCCGCCACCTCCCGGGATCTAGCAGAGCATGCCGAGCAGAGGGCTGGTGAGGGGGGATCTTTAGATCTCCCCCACCCAGTGCCTCTACCGGCTTTTTTTTTTTTTTTTTTCTTTGGGCGGGAGGGAGTCTCTGCGTTCCAGGTTCCAACGGCTGTCCGTGGGGCACATGCGCAGTAGCGCAATCCCACGGACAGAGGGACTGGACGCAGAGACACTTGAACATTATTATAGAGGATTACTATAATCACGCTGTAAGGTGAGGGAGCTTTCCGCAGACACCGTGTGTAATAATATTATTATGTATTACTATAATCACACTGTAAGGTGAGGGAGCTCTCCGCACACACTGTGTGTAATAATATTATTATGTATTACTATAATCACGCTGTAAGGCAAAGGAGCTCTCCGCAGACACTGTGTGTAATAATATTATTATGTATTACTATAATCCCGCTGTAAGGTGAGGGAGCTCTCCGCAGACACTGTGTGTAATAATATTATTATGTATTACTATAATCACGCTGTAAGGTGAGGGAGCTCTCCGCAGACACTGTATATTATCATGTATGTAGTACAGGGGAAGATGTTCCTTACATGTATAAAAACCCAACCTTTACCCACAAACCCCCCCAAATAAAAGACGCCAGACTTAAATTGGAGTTAAATTAGGCCACAGCTTTATAAACATAACAAATAACTGCATGAGCCAACAACTATCCTCCATTTATTATTTCACTTATAACCTTCTGAAATATATAAATAGATCACAAATATATAACATTAAAATATTAAAGACATCATACAGTTATAACTAGTCCTTGCCAAATAGTCCCTAACACATAACAATCCCGACCTTTTAAAACTAAGGTCCCTACACAAAGTTAGCCCCCCTCCCCCCTCGTCCACATCACCTCATTTCTTCTTTGCCAACCTAATGCTAACCACCAGCCGACTATTAGCTCGGTGGGCACGGCCGTTAGTATCACCTACATTTTATCCAAGGTTAGTGGAGGGGACACTTTACCATCCTTAGGACTTCATCCCTTCCGTCCTTAACTATTAAATTGGCAAGGACACCCCGCCTGCTGCGACAAAGGAGAAAAACATTAAACACAAGTATAACAACCAATTGAACACCAATAAAAAAGGGGACGGGTGGGCGGGAAAATAATCCTGCTGTGTCCGTTTTCTAAAATGGCCGACACAGAGAGGGGGAGGGCTGCCTTTATACCCTGGTCACAGCCCCTCCCCTCCCTCACCACGTCAGCCATTCCAGTCACTCCCCTCCCTCATACAGGGCCCCCTCCCACCTAGCCTTGCTTGTTTCCCGGGGGACTTGTATGTAGTACAGGGGAAGATGTTCCTTACATGTATAAAAACCCAACCTTTACCCACAAACCCACCCAAAATAAAAGACGCCAGACTTAAATTGGAGTTAAATTAGGCCACAGCTTTATTAACATAACAAATAACTGCATGAGCCACCAACTATCCTCCATTTATTATTTCACTTATAACCTTCTGAAATATATAAATAGATCACAAATATATAACATTAAAATATTAAAGACATCATGCAGTTATAACTAGTCCTTGCCAAATAGTCCCTAACACATAACAATCCCGACCTTTTAAAACTAAGGTCCCTACACAAAGTTATCCCCCCTCCCCCCTCGTCCACATCACCTCATTTCTTCTTTGCCAACCTAATGCTAACCACCAGCCGACTATTAGCTCGGTGGGCACGGCCGTTAGTATCACCTACATTTTATCCGAGGTTAGGGGAGGGGACACTTTACCATCCTTAGGACTTCATCCCTTCCGTCCTTAACTATTAAATTGGCAAGGACACCCCGCCATAAGCACCGTTGTTTAACCACCTTAAATCAACGGTGATCCCCACCACCCCCAGCCATGGCCTGCTCAATTGTCTCCTGTAGTGCTAAATTAAACAGGTCCAGACCCACCTCGTTCAAATGGACCCCGTCACTCCGAAAGAAATTCGCCGCATTTCTCTCAAAAACCCGGTGCCGAATTGTAAAACCCCCAATACCCAAAACAAATTTAGAAACCCGTTTGTTTAATTTAATCCGAGACCTCTCAAGTGCCCTCTGATTTTGAGCACAGCGCCAAAAATTCCTGGGAATAACCTCAGACCATATAATGACCACCTCAGGAAAAAGAACCCGCAGCCTCGCCAAATCCATGATCGCGTCACCCAGGCCCAACACTGGGAAGGTGCCCAAATCATTACCCCCCAGATGTATGACCAAGATATCCGGGGGACCCAGGAGCCGCGAGAGCTGCACTACCTCCGGGAGGAACCGAACCCATCTCATGCCCCTCGTCCCAAACCACCGCACCTCGGCCTGCAGAGGGGAAAGACCCATACGCTCCCCACCCGGGCGAACTGCCGCACGCTGCCGAGCCCAATAAATGTAAGAATGGCCGATCAGCCAAATTCTACATGTAGGACGACCTATGAGGATACAAAAGGAACAGATGAGATTAGCCCGCCTGGGCGCACGTAAGACTGAAACCGGCGCGATTCCCACCGCCCAATCCGCCGAACCTCTCGGTCAGAAAAACCAACCCGGGATGCCTCAGTAGCCGCCCCGATCCGGAAGGAATGACCCCCAAATTCACCCCCCGGAATCCCCATAACCTCCAAGGCCCGCTTAAACACCCGGATAAACTGGAAACGGGAAAGGGGGGTGCCATCCAAGTGTAACAGCAGTGACCCCGTAGCAGAAGGCCGGACGTCCAAATAACGATCCAGACAGGCCACGGGACAAACACTAGACTCCACAACCTCCCGTAAAGTGACCCAAGCCCCCCTACCCTCCATATCGGTCTTAGACCGCCTGATCTTAAAGCGAACGGACCCAGGCTCCCGCAACACGTCCTGCGACTGGAGCCCCCCTTGTCTCACCTTCGAGGGGCTAACCAGCTCACCCACCCTCAACGCCCCAAAAAATGCGAGCGCAAACGCCGCCTGAAACAACAACACCTCCCCTGCCGACGAACAAACCGACGGAAGAGTGTGGAACAGCCCCAGGAGGAGAGCCCCTGAAACCGGCCTACGCGAATCCCTAGACACCCGAGTCCTACGCCAGCCTTTCATCGCCTGGCGAACCACAAATTCCTTAGTGATGTCCGGGATCCTGAGTAGCTTGAAACCAAAAGCCAGGCCAGACAGCTTACCGGACACCACACCTGGGGACAGACCCGAAGATTCCCAGTGCCACAATAGCCAGAGCAAACCCTGTAATCGATCCTCGACCCCATGGAAACCCCCACGGGCCTGCTCCAACTCCTCACACTCAGCCCAGGCCTTACCGTATCTATCCCACGTCGCCTGACAAACCGACCCCCGAACCCACTGAGTTACTCGACCCGCCCAAGGTCCCAGAGGTCCTGAGGGCAGGGGTACCCTTCCTCGTCCGCCCATGGTGCAGCCGCCCTGAACTCCGGCCACTGCGAACGAGAAAGGGCATCAGCGGTAACATTAAGAACCCCAGGGATATGCACGGCTCTACAAGTAATATTCAAGCAGAGGCAGCGCAAAACCAAACACCGCAACAGCCGTATGACGGGAGGGGAAGACGCAGTCAGATTGTTAATGGCCTGCACAACCCCCAAATTGTCGCAATGAAAGACCACTCTGCGGTCCCTCAGAGCCGGGCCCCACAGCTCCAGAGACACTAGAATAGGAAACAGTTCCAAAAATGCCAGATTCTTGGTCAACCCCGCAACCCGCCAATCGGATGGCCACACACCCGAACTCCATTGAGAACCCAAGATGGCCCGAAACCCACTGACCCTGCCGCGTCTGTGTACAGGTGGAGATCCTGATTGGAAACCTCCGGGGACTGCCACAAAGCCCTACCATTAAAGTTAGCCAAAAAACAATCCCAGACCACCAGGTCATCCCGCAGCGGCCGTGTGAGCCGAATAAAATGATGCGCCCTAGTCACCCCCGCAGTGGCTGCCGCAAGCCGCCTGTTAAAAACCCTTCCCATGGGAATAATGCGGCATGCAAAATTAAGCTTCCCCAACAAAGACTGTAAGGGGCGGAGCTGCAATTTACGTGCCCTGATGGCCCCCACCACGGCATTCCTGAGCCCCACAACCTTATCCATGGGCAGCCGGCACTCCCCGGCGACAGAGTCTATCTCGATGCCGAGGAAGCTCAGGCACGTCGCCGGGCCCTCCATCTTCCCAGGTGCTAACGGCACCCCGAAAGAGGCAGCCACACTCTGCACTGATCGCAACACGTGCGCACAAACGTCCGACTGACGAGGACCAACACAAAGAAAATCATCCAGGTAATGCAGTACGGAATCATAACCTGATTCCATTCTCACCACCCATTCCAGGAAAGAACTGAAGCATTCGAAATAGAAGCATGAAATCGAGCAACCCATAGGGAGGCTCAGATCCACGTAGTATTCCCCTTCAAAGAAACACCCCAACAGGTGATGACACTCCGGATGAACCGGCAACAACCGAAATGCAGCTTCAATATCCGTTTTAGCCATAAGGGCCCCTACCCCTGCGTCCCTAACCATACGGACCGTCGCGTCAAACGACACGTAAAGCACGCGGCATAATTCCGCGTCAATGTCATCATTCACCGAACCCCCAAAGGGGTAAGACAGATGATGAATGAGACGGAACTTCCCGGGTTCCTTTTTAGGAACCACTCCCAGGGGAGAAACCCGCAGATTCGCGAGGGGGGGTTCCCGAAATGGGCCCGCCATCCTCCCTAATGCGATCTCCTTCCCCAACTTCTCCCTCACAACCTCTGGATTACCTGCCACCGACCGCAAATTCCGCAAGGATAAAACCGCGGGCCGTTCCCGAAAGGGAATCCAAAAACCCTCTTCAAAACCCGACTCCAGAATATCCGCCGCCCGACGGTTTCTATAACGGCTTTAGCCACGGGCGCATCGCGGCGACGTCCACTGGCGTCCTCCCCCTTTGCGCCCACGTCTGCCTTGTCCCCTGATTTGCCACGCTTAAAGCAACGGGTGGAGGGGTGATTTCCACCACACCCCGAACACTCGTGCTTGAAGCGGCAGGTAGCCCCCCATTTGCACTGGCCGTCGTTAAACTGCCAGCACGAACCGGGGCGTTTTGGTGTAGACGAGGAGGCCGACGGGGGGAAAGAGTTCCCATCCCGCCAGCCCCCCAAGAAAGGAAGACATCCCCCCTTGGGCAGATGAAGGTCGGGTCATGATTGACAACCACAAACCAATATCCATCTGGTCCCATGTCAGTGAAGGGCGGACTGCCAACCGCTGGCGAAACTGTTCGTCGTAACGCCACCAGCTGAGCCCCCCGTATACCCGGCACGCGGTCCAGATTTGGTCCTGATAGCAGAACAAAGCCGAACACCGCTCCGGGAATTTTTCCCCCATCACACTTGCAAAGACCGAGAACGCCCATATCCAATTCCCGAAGGTCTTAGGGATCTTCCGGAACCGATACTTCTCTTTCTCCTTCTCAGAGTCCTTCAAATCCTTCTCAGGAGGTGGGACAACTTCCAGGGGAATAAGGGAGAGGATCTCCAAATACTCCCCCTTCCAGATTTTATCCCGAACCTCCCGGGTAAGGTGCAACCCCAGAGGACCCGACCAGCACATGTAAGACGCCCCATGAGCCATGGGCGCAACCGTCCTCGCAGGGGCCTCTACTGTAAGCTCAGCTGAGTCCAGCCCTTCCGAAACCAATCCCCCGGGCGGAGCCGGGGTAATTGGAGCTGGAGCTGGCACTTGAGGGGTGGACGAACACCCCGCAAATGGCGAGCCGCCCAAGCCCCCGCTTGGCAGGCCCGCCGCTTCCCATACCCCCCGCAAATGGTTATCCATCTGCTGTGCCACCGAAGGCATTGAACCCCCCGGGGACCCCAACTGAAGCAGGACCCCCTGTAAACCCCGCATTAACCCCTCCAACGCTGGCGCCAAGTTATTACCCACTACAACAGACCCTCCACCCAGACCCCCCCGTGTCCCTGCACTCACCATGCTGATGCGGCAACCCTCATCAGAAAGGCCCGATATGGAGCCCTTAGAGAGGGGCTCAAGGCCCACAGGGACTGGAGGCAAGCGTACAGCCCTCCGATTTGCAACGCGCCTGCCACGCGCCAGCCTGGGCGCCCGGGACCCACTAACCACACCAGATGCCACTAGACCAGACCCAGAAAGGGGGGGAGTAAGGGGGGATGCTGCCAGCCGCGCAGCATCCCTGGAGGCACTAATGGCGCCAGATCTCAGTGCCCTGGCCGGAGTGGAGGTGAGTGGAGCTGGGGACAGCGTCAGCAGGCCACCCTGTGCCCTCCGTGTAGGCCTCGCGGCCCGCGACGGCCTATCACGAGAGGGAGGCGCCATGCGGCCTAACGGGCCACGTGTAGGCCTCGCAACCAGCGACGGCCCACCACGTGGCAGCAGGGGAACCGGAGCAGACAGTGCTCCGCATGGCAAGACCGCAGGCCTCGCGGAACGCGAGCGCGCGCTGCGGGGAAGGGGGGCAGGGGGCACAGCAACAGAGGTACTCACCGGGCTCGCGTGCGACGAGCGCCGACGACTGCTGCGGTCCCCAGGACTCCTGCTCCGGTGTGCGGTCCTCCGCATGTCTTCAGGGCTCAGGCGGGCGGGGGGGCGCGAGGCACGCCTGACCGACCCGCGATCCAGCGCTGGAGTGGGGGCTCCGGCCGGAGCCGCCATCAGTCGCGCCATCTGCTGCTGGAGGGGAGCCCCACCATCCAGCAGCGCTTCTGCTCTGAGGGCAGCCAGGATGTTTTCAACATCCATTGCCCCAGGCCGTTTTGGGAGACTCAGACACGAGCAGAAAATAATCCTGCTGTGTCCGTTTTCTAAAATGGCCGACACAGAGAGGGGGATAGGGCTGCCTTTATACCCCCCCCTCCCTCACTACGTCAGCCATTCCAGTCACTCCCCTCCCTCATACAGGGCCCCCTCCCACCTAGCCTTGCTTGTTTCCCGGGGGACTTATTAAGTATTTACTATAATCACGCTGTAAGGTGAGGGAGCTCTCCGCAGACACTGTATATTATCATATTAGGTATTTATTATAATCACGCTGTAAGGTGAGGGAGTTCTCCGCAGTCCGATACACATTCTCTCTTGCACATGGAATGTACTACATATCCCATCATGCCCTGTACCCGGAACTGATCATGGCCTCTGAATGGCTGGCCTGTGACAGCGCGGACGTTGATTGGCTGCTTGCATGACTCCTTCTCATGGCTGAGCTTTGCTGACAGCAGTGCTCCTGAACTATGGCCGTGCCCGGGATCCGACTGCTGCAGCTGCGGCTGCTCCACAGGACTCTGCTCGCCAGGGGCTGCGGCTCCGGAGCTCCAGCCGTGGGGGTGACAACAGCGGCTTCTCCTCAGGTCAGCGACTCCCACTACCCTCAACACCCTGACCCTGCCACACACATTGATACACACACTTAACCCACACACACATTGATACACACACTCACATACATACATACACTTAACCCACACACACATTGATACACACACTCACATACATACATACACTTACCCCACACACGTGGCTGTGGAGGTTGTGGGCTCCCGGTGCGCTTCTTCCCTCCCTCTGACCCTTGCGCATGACCTCACGCGCAGGGTAGAGGAGGGGATTCGTGCACTGCACACCGCACGGGAAGCTGTATCGGGGAACGAAGTTCCCTACACAGAAGTGGTAGTGTGCAGTTCGAGGTGCGGCTACTGGAGCAAAGCTCAGGCGGGCCGCACCTCGATGCCCGGCGGGCCGCACTTTGGACGCCTATGCCATAGTATGTGTCTCTGCGTCCAGTCTGTTGCCCTAGCAACGGCTGTCCGTGGTGCAGTGTCTCTGCGTCCAGTCTGTTGCCCTAGCAACCCACGGACACAGGGACTGGACGCAGAGACACTTGAAGATTATTCTATAAGATAACAAAAAAAGTGTATTCATTAGAATCAGTGCACAAATAATTCATAATTGGCTTATCAGCCCAAAGTGTTCACAAACCAGAGCAAGAGGAATTATATAAATATAATATATATACAGTATAAATATATACTGTAGTCGCATATATGAATATTATTACATTTCTTAAACCTTAATTTGCATACATAAGAGCATTAAATCTAATGCAGGTTAAAAATCAAAACAGAGTCCAAAAAGTGGTGACATTAAAACCAGTGCTCTTATACTTCCTGGTTGGGTCGGGGAAAATAATTTTTGAACATTAAATTCCCTTGGTAGTACTGCTAGATCAAGAACATAATAGCTGAGACGTCAAATATTTGACACATAAATAGAATAATGAGTTTCAGAAAAAAAAAGATTCAGAAGTAAAAGGAAACTTACAGTTACTAAAGCAATCACACAGATAATAAACCGCATCATTCATCTCGGTAAAATGGGGCTTAAATTGCATGATTATCAAAATTAGGTCCCGTATCATGTATTATCCCCATATCTTTGTCTCCATAGTCCTTATTATATCCTCTAGCCTCATCGGAGCATTATTTCCCCTTCAACTCAGCCCCACACTCTTATAAAATATATATATATATATAGTAACCTAACCATTTATCTCTGGGGAGTAATCCCCAGATTGGCATGTACTCTCTGGCTTCAGCCTGAAGCTCACATAAGTAGCTCTTGCCTGATACAAGATTAATAGTTTTGTAGGGAATCCCCATTTATAGTGAATGTCCTCGACTTGTAGAATAGTGGTGAGCAGATTGAATTCCCTTCTTTTTAGCCTGGTATTCTGGGATCTGAATATAGGTCGGGTCTTGTGTTGGATTTGATGCGACAGGAGGTCCTTAACTCTTGCATTGTGAAAGCACGCAATCACATCTCTCGGGGTATCCTTAGTGAGATTAGCCAGCCTAGGTAATCTGTGAACTTGAATGGAAGGGTCCCGATTATAAGTATAGTTCTTAGAAATCAGTAAGAAAACTCTCCAAGTCAGTATTTTTTATTAGACTCTGTAATCCCTCAAAATTTTAGTTTTCGGTAATCTTTTGTTTCATCATTATCACTTCTTTCTTAAGCAAAGAATTATCTGTTTGAATCTGTTTCAAACCCTCCTGTAGCCGATCAATTTGGGATGACTGATTTGACAAAGTCAAGAGAAGTTGTGAAATTTCTGCCTTAATTTCAGCTAGGTTTTTATCAGAATCGACTTTTATCCTTTCATAAGAGTTTTCAAGAGCAGAGCTTAGTGTGCTCTGAGAGATAGATGGACTTGAAGAAGTATCAAGTAAACTCCCCTCTGCTGAAGAATTTGAAGCAGATTTGGTTAAAACATTAATAGGCGTTTTAGGGGAGTAGAAGGTGTTAATTCCAGTTACTTTTTTAGGTTTTTCTTTCTCTTTGTCTCTCTTAGGAGCCATTTTCAGATTCACAGAAGAGGAAGTTCAAAAACAATTATATATACAATGCGAATATGAAAAGAGCAAGAAAAAGGAAACGGCAGTTCAAACATCTTTACTTTGCTGAGATACATAGGTGCCAAGTGGCTGTCCTCATTAGGAACCAGGATAGATATGTAGCCAGGTTAGTCTCAGGAATTCCCTAACAAAGTCTCAGGGTTTCCTCCTCAGAAACAATCAGATCAAACATGATCAGTATTCCACTACTGAATGTATAGTGCAGGCTACAGCTCAGTGTGCAAAACATAGATATATCATCTCAGTAGATAGTCCCAGTCGGTAGCTTTGTTTTCAGCTTGAGCTATCAGCAGGGAAGGAGTTAAGGCGTAGTTGATGTTGTTTTTGCCACTAGGTCTACTGTCTTTCCCACCGAGGTCTTTCTTGCTGAGGTCCCGCTCCGGGTCTACTTTTCCAGCGACAGCTCGTCTCTTCGTCCGCCGTCTTTCCTGACAAAGCCTTCGTTGTAGGTCTGTGGTCAGTATACTAGATATATAGTGAATGTCACGTTCGCCCAGTTCAGGTACCATGTACCGCTGTTTTCAGTCGAGCAGGTATCGCAGTCTCGAGTCTCGTCTGTTAGGCTTTAGAGCAGCCAGGCTTCAAGAGAAGTTGCAAAAAAAACCTGCATGTGCCACATTACGTCCCCCCAGGGGAGTATCTTATGACCTCATCATGCAGGCTTTAACCACAGTTGTAAAGTGAGACTAGCTGGAAGATTTAGCACGATGCTGCATCATGGGAAATATTCACTGTAAAAGAACTCCCCGTACTCCGACTGAGTACCTTCCGTTGATGGATGCTTCCTAGCTTGTGCCGAGGACCACAAGCACCGCACCGGACACCACAACCAACGCAGACTCCCCAACCGCCGTAGCTTAACTGGAGTCTCGCCATCATCTGTCCACCCTGGATCAGCTTCTGTCCTCCAGGACCGTGTGGGGAAGAACAAGCTCTTAAAAGAGCTAGTGATTATGCTGGCCAGGTTCCCTTTCAAGAACGAGACAAGGCTACGTTTGAAGGGTGAAGTAGAACTGACCAGAACTGTTTATTGATTCAGAAACAGAGAATATATACAGTTGAACATCTTGACAAACCAGATTAGACAAATGAACTATAACAGGATTAAAGTTTAACCAAAGGACATACTAAGGGAAATCCTGGCTCACACCTTTCAGGATACAAAGGTGCCCAGTTCAGATACATACAGGAAACTAAATGACTTACAAAAAGACAATGGGAAAGGTGACATAATGACAGGGATTAAAGGATAGGATCCAATCTTAACTTGGGGAAAGCACAGTGAATAGGACAAAGACCTGGATCCTAGTAATTACCGTATGAAAGGGTTAAATTGATGTTGAGAAGCCCCCCTTGCTTGACCAAGTTCAGATAAAGGTCACAGTCCTGGAGGAAGTCAGATAGGACATAATGGTTTATTTAAGAATGTCTTAGACTACAAAAAGAGGAACTAATGTTGTAGCAAGTTTCAACTGTCTTTTCTGCTGACTGACTATATTGAGTTTTATTTTAGTTTTTCTGCCTAGTGACAATATATGTATCCATTGTCCACCCCCCCTTGTGACATGTATATGCCGCCTCTCATGTACTTGATTCTATGTTTGTGCAAAACCTATAACCAATCAATGCACAGGACAACGCCTAGATTTGTATATAAATACCAATGTGTAATAAACTACACTCAGAGCTGAGGATAAAGAAACATGTGCCTTTGTGTATTTGTTTTCCGCCTTCACAGCTCTCCAGATATCTGCTAACCTGCCACACATCAACGACCTTAGAAGTAACTGATCAAGGAGCAGAGACCGGCCGTTCCTTTCACCGTACATTCCTCCCCTCTGCTTGGGAGATAATTGAGTTAACCTTTGTATCAGCTCAATCATCTCCAAGCTAAAATATACAGGTTTTACACAATATTAATAACTTCAAAATATGCATCACATTCACATAAAACATACATTTTCATAATCAGCATACTTTAAATATGAACATAACTAAAAATCAGACAATTCCACCCAGTAGTTCAAAAGTTAGCTTTTTGGGGCATTTTCACCATGCCCCAAATATGTTCTTAAAGGGCCATACATAGTCCAATACAAGTCCATAGGCCCAAATAGCATTCTTAAAGGGCCATACACCCCAGGGCCATAGTCACAGGGGAGGAGGCTGGCAAGCAGGCCTCTCCAGGACCAAGTGGCGAAGGGCACTTCGTCACATTCACAAAATGGAGACACGAAATAAACACCTATTTTTATTTTTCCTTTCATATGCAATTAATTCAATCATATAAAAAAAACAACAACAGTGGAATATGATTAATATATCTGTTTGTTTTAAATGACCAAGTTATCTAGTTACATCTTATGTAAGTGGTAGTGTAAGAAATATAGGGTGCCGTTATAAAAATGTTATTTTCTGTTTAATACACAGATATTTGCCTTTGGGTGGATGTGTGTAATTAACTAAGATAGTTTTATGGCAAGACAGGAGGCTTCATATTTGCATAATCCTTCTTTACTGAAACTTCCAGCAGCAAAAGAGTTAACAGAGTTGTAAAGATTCAACCAATATAAACAAACACAGGATGCATATATAAACCCCCTCATGCAAGAGGATGAGGTTTCTCTTTCTGACACCTACTGACCTGAGAGTCTGCCACATCCCACATATATTTGATAAACCAGGTTATAAGGAGATATTTACTTCAGGGATCTAGCTCCCATATATCATTCTTGGCAGTTTCCCCTGAGAATTTAAACCCCTCCAGGTTTATTTTGCTTGCTGCAGCAGCATGTATGCTGCTTCATGTTTAAAGTGTTATAACCCCCTCTGGGGTTTGTGTTAATTAATCTGCCTGGGTGCAGGGTTTTTCCAATAGGATGACCCCCCAGTCAACATTTTACACATGATAACTGTATCACCAGATGAATATATTGATGTTGGGGTGCACCCCCCCCCCTCCTCTCTGTGTAGGTAGGCTTCTCTATAAGTGAAGGGGTAACCCAGCATTGCAAGGTTTAACTGGAGTAACCTAGCATTGTGAGGGTTAACCGAAAGAGCTAGTTTTGCTTTTGTAGCTGTTTAGTTTTTAGCTTCAGTTTAATTAGAAGACATGTACTCATATCATTATCTCATGTATTCATTTGCTTATCTGAATGTTCTAACTTTGGAGATGATACTAGGAGAACTTGGAGGAGAGAAGTTGGCAAGGGCCTGGAATCTCAGGTTCTTGCCATCTCCAATTAATCCTACTGATTAGGGAAAGAAGAAGTTACCAGAAGATACCAAAATGCTCTTATCTCTGTTTTATCCCGTGATTGGAACCACTACGTCTTTTTAATTATCAGTACATTCCATTCTTATTCTGGTACTTTCCACTCATTTCAAGATTGTTGTGTAACAGTTATTTAGCATATATACCATTAACACACCCCTATACGCCTATATATTCATATGTGCACATACATTATAACCAATGAGATTGAAGCAGCCACCTCCTTAATTTGGGGTATATATATGAGTGTTAAATCAATAAAGAGTCAGAGTTAAAGGATAAAGAACTTGTGTCTGCTTTCTTTGGCTCTCCACGCGTGTTGTTGAGGACAACTCCTACCACGAGAAGTTAACCATTAAAGATACATAGCCGTGTATGCAGAGACGTTGCTGAGAAGACCCCTCAGCTAGACTCGGTCCCTTTCAATAAGCTGGAAGCAAATATATAAAAATAATATGCCATAATATTGCCGCCAACTTTATTAGAGTGAGAAGTGTATACAATGTACAGCCAATCACCCTGTATTTGCAGCATGCTCACACCTGTATGGTAAGCATCATTTTATACATTTATATTATTTGTGCCTGTGACTAGCTTAGAACCGACATTTATTCTTTTATATATAAGCGGCTGACCCCATCTATGGGTGTACCCCTACTGGGCAATTAGGAGAACCCCGTTAAATTTCACTTGTATTATATATGGCTCCCCATTGGCTTAACAGCCTTTATCCCAGTGTGGTGGGTGACCCCAACTGATACCTCGGGTTACCCCTGATATGTACAGGCACCACAAAATGTGCCTCTCACAATAAGGCCAGGGGTGACCCCCCCTATGAATAAAGGGTTTGGCCTAATAACCTTTATCCCAGTGTGGTGGGTGACCCCAACTGATACCTCGAGATACCCCTGATATGTACAGGCACCACAACATGTGCCTCTCACTATAAGGCCAGGGGTGACCCCCCCCCCCCCCCTATGAATGAAGGGATTGGCCTAACAGCCTATATCCAAGTGCGGTGGGTGACCCCCACTGACACCTCGGGTGACCCCCAATTTATATACAGGCACTAAAACATGTGCCTCTCACAATAAGGCCAGGGGTTACCCCCCTATGAATAAAGGGAGTGGCCTAATAGCCTTTATCACAGTGCTGTGGGTGACCCCCACTGACATGTCGGGTGACCCCCAATTTATATACAGGCACTAAAACATGTGCCTCTCACAACAAGGCCATGATATTCCCCCTCTGATTAAATGGATTGGCTTAGCAGCCTTTATACCAGTGCTGTGGGTGACCCCCACTGACACCTCGGGGTAACCCCCGATATATACAGGCACCACAACATTCTCCCATACATACTATTTTTTTCTGACAAGATCACCTGTGGCTATTCGGGTTCTGCACCTTGGTGCTTCACAAAACTGCCCAAGCCGGTTATGGAGTGCCTTCACTATCATTTATCTGGACAAAATCTTGCTGGTGGCGCAAGATCGGCCATCTCTTATAGAATCTTGGTTTCGTGATCAACAGTGCAAATTGGAATTAAAATCCATTCAATCCTTACAATTCCTGGGTTTCATGATAGACTCAGTGTCGGTTGTCCTCAAACTTTCTCAGTCCAAGATCTCCACCGCCTCCTCGGTTGCTCTTGAGTAGCAGGATCGTCTGCTCTCTGCCTCTACAGGCCATTTTTTCCGGGGCCCTTGCACTATGTTGTAATGCAATATCTGAAGGCTCATCATCTTTAGGTTCCTATGACTGGATTGTCTCCACTCTCGGATGATGCATCGTAGATTCGCATGCCAGCTCCCTCAGATGGGGTGCATCTCGTGTGGAGGCCTGTGGACCCCGGAAGAACACGGATTCCATATCAACTGACTGGATATCATCAGGTGTCCCTTTGTGATTCCCAGTTTCCTCTAAGACAGAACTTCCTGCTTAGTACTCCTTTACCACAACTTCTGAACCCCTTGTTGGGGTGGGGTCATGAAGGGCCACTCTTGGCCTTTTTTTACAGGCATCCTGCCCTTGGAGTTGGCATTCAGTGAATCTATGGGTCTAAGGATCAGTGAGAGCCCTGGATTCAGAAGCATCTCTGCCAATCAGAGAGTATGAGAATGCCTGGGTTGGCTGGGACTGATGAGTAAAGCCCTGTGGGCACATAAGTCTCATCTGTCAAACTGTCTCAGTGCCATGCAATTTCTGCAAGGCACAAGAGAAATATATGTTGTGGTGCCTGTATATACAGTATTGGGGGTTACCCCGAGGTGTCAGTGGGGGTCACCCACAGCACTGATATAAAGGCTGCTAAGCCAATCCATTTAATCAGAGGGGGAACATCCCTGGCCTTGTTGTGAGAGGCATATGTAGTTGTTCCTGTATATAAATCAGGGGTCACCCGACATGTCAGTGGGGGTCACCCACAGCACTATGATAAAGGCTATTAGGCCACTCCCTTTATTCATAGGGGGGTCACCCCTGGCCTTATAGTGAGAGGCACATGTTGTGGTGCCGTACATATCAGGGGTATCTAAAGGTATCAGTTGGGGTCACCCACCCAGGGCCGGCCTTAAGTGTTCCGGCGCCCTGTGTGGGCTTCCCCCATGGCGCCCCCCCCCCGTATTTCACCCGCCCTATGTATGTGTTCCTTTCCTCTTCCTTGCCATGTCTGTCTGTCCCCTCCCTCCCACCTGTTCTGTCTCTCTCCCACCTCCTGTCTCTCTCTCTTCCCCCTCGCTTGTTCTGTTTCTCTACCCCCCCTCCACCTGTTCTGTCTCTCTCTCCCTATGTTCTGTCTCTCTCTACCCCCCTTCCCCCTGTTCTGTCTCTCTCTCTCCCCCTCCCCCTGTTCTGTCTCTCTCTCTCCCCCCTCCCCCTGTCCTGTCTCTCTCTCCCCCTGTTCTGCCTCTCACCCCCTGTTCTGCCTCTCTCTCCCCCCTCCTCCTGTTCTGCCTCTCACCCCCTGTTCTGTCCTTCTCTCACCCCCTGTTCTGCCTCTCTCTCCCCCTTCCCCCTGTTCTGCCTCTCACTCCCTGTTCTGTCCTTCTCTCACTTCGTTCTGCCTCTCTCTCCCCCTGTTCTGCCTCTCTCTCCCCCTCCCCCTGTTCTGCCTCTCTCTCCCCCCCTCCCCTGTTCTGCCTCTCACCCCCTGTTCTGTCTCTTTCTCTCCCCCTGTTCTGCCTCTCTCTCCCCCCCTCCCCCTGTTCTGCCTCTCTCTCTCCCCTCACCCTGTTCTGCCTCTCACCCCCTGTGCTGTCCTTCTCTCACCCCCTGTTCTGCCTCTCTCTCCCCCCCTCCCCCTGTTCTGACTCTCTCTCTCCCCTCCCCCTGTTCTGACTCTCTCTCTCCCCTCCCCCTGTTCTGCCTCTCACCCCCTGTTCTGTCCTTCTCTCACCCCCTGTTGTCTCTCTCCCCCCCCCCCCCTTGCCTGCAAATGTGGTTCAAGGGAGGGGGCGGAGCTAACCGGCTCAGTGGTGTAGCTCCGCCCCCACCCTGTGAAGCAGAGCAGCTTCTGCTTCACTGGGAGCCCAGGTCAGCAAGAGAAGGTGCTGCTCGGCTCCCCATGCTTAATGCAGGCATGGGGAGCTGAGCAGCACTTTCTATTGCTGTCTGTGGCTCCCTGTGAAGCAGACGCTGCTCTGCTTCACAGGGTGGGGGCGGAGCTACACCACTGAGCCGGTTAGCTCCGCCCCCTCCCTGGACACAGCACAGCATGCCGAGCAGAGGGCTGGTGAGGGGGGATCTTTTGATCTCCCCCAGCCAGTGCCACTACTGGCTTTTTTTTCTAACTTTTTTTTTTTTCTTCAACTGCCGGGCAGGCGCCCCCTGGAGTGTTGCGCCCTGTGCGATCGCACAGGTCGCACAACCCTAAGGCCGGCCCTGCACCCACCACACTGGGATAAAGGCTATTAGGCCAATCCCTTTATTCATAGGGGGGTTTACCCCTGGCCTTATTGTGAGAGGCACATTTTGTGGTGACCTGTACATATCGGGGGTAACCCGAGGTATCAGTTGGGGTCACCCACCACACTGGATAAAGGCTGTTAGGCCAATGGGGAGCTATATATAATACAAGGGAAATTTAACGGGGTTCTCCTAATTGCCCAGTAGGGGTACACCCACAGATGGGGTCAGCTGCTTATATAGAAAAGAATAAATGTCGGTTCTAAGCTAGTCACAGGCACAAATAATATAAATGTATAAAATGATGCTTACCATACAGGTGTGAGCATGCTGCAAATACAGGGTGATTGGCTGTACAATGTATACACTTCTCACTCTAATAAAGTTGGTGACAATATTATGGCATATTATTTTTATATATTTGCTTCCAGCTTATAGAGAAGCCTACCTACACAGAGAGGAGGGGGGGGGGGGGGGGTGCACCCCAACATCAATATATTCATCTGGTGATACAGTTATAATGTGTAAAATGTTTGGTAAAGTGTTTTTTTTTTGTAAGCTGGTATGAAAACACCATTATCAGACACTGACTAGGGGGTCACCCTATTGGAAAAACCCTGCACCCAGGCAGATTAATTAACACAAACCGCAGAGGGGGTTATAACAATTTAAACATGAAGCAGCATACAGGGCCGGACTGGGAACAAAAACCAGCCCTGGAAAAAATGTATATACCAGCCCCATCGCATAAGATTTTTAAACCAGCCCATAGCATAATATAATTTTTTTATTCATAGAAGGGAAAATCATGCATTTTAAAAAGCACATCTGAACAGTGTATTATTTATAGATAAGACTGATATATAAGCCTGTCTAGGGCAATATATATACCTCCAGTATGTACACAGAGTTATATGAATTGGCCTGTGCAGAGGTATATATCAGGGCAGTGTGTGAGACATATCCTGTAGCCTGCCTCTCGCATATCTGTAGCCTGTCTCTCTCTGTCCTTTCTGTGGCGTCTCTCTCTCTGTCTTTTTTTTTGTGGCGTCTCTCTCTCTGTCTTTCTGTGGCGTCTCTCTCTCTGTCTTTCCTGTGGCGTCTCTCTCTCTGTCTTTCCTGTGGCGTCTCTCTCTCTGTCTTTCCTGTGGCGTCTCTCTCTCTGTCTTTTCTGTGGCGTCTCTCTCTCTGTCTTTTCTGTGGCGTCTCTCTCTCTGTCTTTTCTGTGGCGTCTCTCTCTCTCTCTGTGTCCTTTCTCTCTCTCTCTCTGTGTCCTTTCTGTGGCGTCTCTCTCTCTCTCTGTGTCCTTTCTCTCTCTCTCTGTCCTTTCTGTGGCGTCTCTCTCTCTCTCTCTGTGTCCTTTCTCTCTCTCTCTGTCCTTTCTGTGGCATCTCTCTCTCTCTCTGTGGCGTCTCTCTCTCTGTGGCGTCTCTCTCTCTGTGGCGTCTCTCTCTCTGTGGCGTCTCTCTCTCTGTGGCGTCTCTCTCTCTCTCTCTGTCCTTTCTGTGGCTTCTCTCTCTCTCTCTGTGGCGTCTCTCTCTCTCTCTGTCCTTTCTGTGGCGTCTCTCTCTCTCTCTGTGGTGTCTCTCTCGCTCTCTGTGGCGTCTCGCTCTCTGTGGTGTCTCTCTCGCTCTCTGTGGCGTCTCTCTCGCTCTCTGTGGCGTCTCTCTCGCTCTCTGTGGTGTGCGTCTCGCTCTCTGTGGCGTCTCGCTCTCTGTGGCGTCTCGCTCTCTGTGGCGTCTCGCTCTCTGTGGCGTCTCGCTCTCTGTGGCGTCTCTCTCTCTCTCTGTGGCGTCTCTCTCTCTCTGTGGCGTCTCTCTCTCTCTCTGTGGCGTCTCTCTCTCTTTGTGGCGTCTCTCTCTCTTTGTGGCGGCTCTCTCTCTTTGTGGCGTCTCTCTCTCTTTGTGGCGTCTCTCTCTCTTTGTGTCCTTTCTGTGGCATCTCTCTCTCTCTCTCTGTGGCGTCTCTCTCTCTCTCTCTGTGGCGTCTCTCTCTCTCTGTGGCGTCTCTCTCTCTCTCTCTGTGGCGTCTCTCTCTCTCTCTCTCTGTGGCGTCTCTCTCTCTCTCTCTCTGTGGCGTCTCTCTCTCTCTCTCTCTGTGGCGTCTCTCTCTCTCTCTCTCTGTGGCGTCTCTCTCTCTGTGGCGTCTCTCTCTCTCTGTGGCGTCTCTCTTTCTTTGTGGCGTCTCTCTCTCTTTGTGGCGTCTCTCTCTCTGTCTTTCTGTGGCGTCTCTCTCTCTGTCTTTCCTGTGGCGTCTCTCTCTCTGTCTTTCCTGTGGCGTCTCTCTCTCTGTCTTTCCTGTGGCGTCTCTCTCTCTGTCTTTTCTGTGGCGTCTCTCTCTCTGTCTTTTCTGTGGCGTCTCTCTCTCTGTCTTTTCTGTGCCGTCTCTCTCTCTCTCTGTGTCCTTTCTCTCTCTCTCTGTGTCCTTTCTGTGGCGTCTCTCTCTCTCTCTGTGTCCTTTCTCTCTCTCTCTGTCCTTTCTGTGGCGTCTCTCTCTCTCTCTGTGTCCTTTCTCTCTCTCTCTGTCCTTTCTGTGGCGTCTCTCTCTCTCTCTGTGGCGTCTCTCTCTCTGTGGCGTCTCTCTCTCTCTCTGTGGCGTCTCTCTCTCTGTGGCGTCTCTCTCTCTGTGGCGTCTCTCTCTCTGTGGCGTCTCTCTCTCTCTCTCTGTCCTTTCTGTGGCGTCTCTCTCTCTCTCTCTGTGGCGTCTCTCTCTCTCTCTGTCCTTTCTGTGGCGTCTCTCTCTCTCTCTGTGGTGTCTCTCTCGCTCTCTGTGGCGTCTCGCTCTCTGTGGTGTCTCTCTCGCTCTCTGTGGTGTCTCTCTCGCTCTCTGTGGCGTCTCTCTCGCTCTCTGTGGCGTCTCTCTCGCTCTCTGTGGCGTCTCGCTCTCTGTGGCGTCTCGCTCTCTGTGGCGTCTCGCTCTTTGTGGCGTCTCTCTCTCTCTCTGTGGCGTCTCTCTCTCTCTCTGTGGCGTCTCTCTCTCTCTCTGTGGCATCTCTCTCTCTCTCTGTGGCGTCTCTCTCTTTGTGGCGTCTCTCTCTCTTTGTGGCGTCTCTCTCTCTTTGTGGCGTCTCTCTCTCTTTGTGTCCTTTCTGTGGCATCTCTCTCTCTCTCTCTGTGGCATCTCTCTCTCTCTCTCTGTGGCGTCTCTCTCTCTCTCTCTCTGTGGCGTCTCTCTCTCTCTGTGGCGTCTCTCTCTCTGTGGCGTCTCTCTCTCTCTGTGGCGTCTCTCTCTCTTTGTGGCGTCTCTCTCTCTTTGTGGCGTCTCTCTCTCTTTGTGGCGTCTCTCTCTCTTTGTGGCGTCTCTCTCTCTCTCTCTCTCTCTGTCCTTTCTGTGGCGTCTCTCTTCCCACCTTCCCCCTGTAGTGTCTTTCACCCCTTTCCCCCTGTAGTCTTTCACCCCACCCCTTCCCCCCCTGTAGTGTCTTTCACCCCCCCTAGTGTCTTTCACCCCCCCCTTCCCCCCCCTGTAGTGTCTTTCACCCCCCCCCCTATAGTGTCTTTCACCCCCCCCTATAGTGTCTTTCACCCCCCCCCAGTGTCTTTCACCCCCCCCCCCTTCCACCTCCCCCTGTAGTGTCTTTCACCCCCCTTCCCCCCCTGTAGTGTCTTTCTCCCCACCCTTCCCCCTCCCCCTGTAGTGTCTTTCACCCCCTGCCCTTTATGTCTCACTCACCTTGCTTTCTCTGCTTCCCATCCCGCCGCCGGAACTGCTGCTGCAGCATCCGGCGGCAGCAGGCGAATTTCTTAAAGCGGCGACGGCCGCCGAATTGCTTAAAGTGGCCCACCGCCACTTTAAGCAATTCGGCGGCCGTCGCCGCTTTAAGAAATTCGCCTGCTGCCGCCGGATGCTGCAGCAGCCGAACTCTTAAAGTGGCGGCCGCCGCCGCTTCACTTTAAGTGGCCAAGGCGGCCCCGGGGCAGGCGGCCCACCGGGATTTTTCCCGGTATCCCGGTGGGCCAGTCCGGCCCTGGCAGCATACATGCTGCTGCAGCAAGCAAAATAAACCTGGAGGGGTTTAAATTCTCAGGGGAAACTGCCAAGAATGATATATGGGAGCTAGATCCCTGAAGTAAATATCTCTTTGTAACCTGGTTTATCAAATATATGTGGGATGTGGCAGACTCTCAGGTCAGTAGGTGTCAGAAAGAGACACCTCATCCTCTTGCATGAGGGGGTTTATATATGCATCATGTGTTTGTTTCTATTGGTTGAATCTTTACAACTCTGTTAACTCTTTTGCTGCTGGAGGTTTCAGTAAAGAAGGATTATGAAAATATTCGCCTCCTGTCTTTAATAAAATTAAGATTATTTCTTCACCAAGGCTAGAATAATCCCTAATTATCTGGTTTCACAATGGAATGCAGTTTGAATGTCACAGGAAGTGGACATCAAAAGGTTTACAGCTGAGATGACTTATTTAATTTAGATTGTGGGAACAAGCCTTTCACTCACCTTTCCAGTCTGTATTTACTAACAGATATGTGAGAAGGGGGTTGCATTTATTACAATGACCATATGTCTCCAAACTAGGTTGAACTGGTTCTTTAACTCTCTGGGAGGTAACTGAGGGATTTTGGCATACTTAGTTGAGTGAATCAATTTGAGAGTTGGTCTTGTCTGTTCCTGGGTGATGAGAAGACAGCCAGCAGCAGACCCAAGATGAAAGCACAAGAAGATATGCAATTAATTATAAGTATACCTATTTCCGTTACCTGTTGATTATGAACCAGCTTTGTGTAATGTGTACACTTTGTATTTCCTGTATAACCTGTAACAGTATCTCAATTTAATAACAATATACCTTTTTATATAAACTTGTCTCTTTTCTTCATTCGTCACACATTCCCTAAAAGAATAACCCTGTAGGAGGGTGTAATAATTTCTTACAGTAGTGTCCCTTTAAGATTTTTTTTAAATGCCTTGGTGGTGTGCATTATAGCCTAAGATTACTGGTGCTTTGAGTGTATCATATATTGTTTATAGTGTAACAATTCCTTTCGGTCTAAGGCCATTGCTTGTGCTAACTATCAGTGAGAAAATTGCTCTGATAGTCTCTTTCTTCAAATCCTTGTTTTATAACTTGTGCTTGTTGTATATCCATATCATCTTAGTCTGTACAGTTACATTTGATTCTCCTGAACTGTCCTTTTGGTATATTGGTTAGCCAGGTTTTTTTCTATATAAAATTCCAAATCTAAAAAAAGTAATGTGTTCTACACTCCACCCACTCTTTAGTCTTATGTTCCAGTCATTTCTGTTAAGATGGCTTTTGAAATTATGGACTTGTTCATGCCCCCTCTTTACTCTAAACATATCATCTATGCATCATGAGATGATGTTGTCCTGCCATTGGTGATGGGACCATACATAAGCTTGTCCCAATGATTGGTGCAGCACCTCTGAAACTCACAGGGCACCCTTTGATTTCACTACCCATTGGCTGTGATGTCTACCTATTCCGTTGCACATCAGGGCATATTGGGTAGCTCGAAATTCAGGTTCCCGATATGTCCTGAAGTGCCCAGAATCAGTCTGGTCTTTAGAGGCATCAATTCGGAGCCAACGTCCAGCGCCTACCAAGTAAATCTTATACACTTCTCTTAGTGTATTGTTCTCTTTACATATCATCTGGCCTCTATCTTTCCTCCACGGAAATTCTTTGCATCATCTCATCTCTACAGCTTTCACTGGTGCTAGCCCTTTGAATCACACTTAATGTAAACGGCTGTACTTGTGAAGGGTGAAAGCCAATGAATAAGCAGTCTTCAGTACATGCTTTATTTGCATTTCATTGTAAGGTTTGTTTTATGTAAGTGTAGTTTCTATAATAAATTATAGTATAGTTTCCAGGCTTCAATTGTTTTGTCCTCCCTTACGCTTTCTTGTGATATAGTATCCACTAATAATAATAATACTTCAGTACCTATATTGGAATTGCCATATTTCGGAAGGATTTTTCTATAGAAGATGAAAGCAGTTATTATGCCTGGCACTTAGATTAGATTTCAATAAGAGCCATAGTCTTCCCAAAAACCAGAATACACTTTCAACAAAAAATGGAAACAGATCAGAGTTTAATATATAACCTTCTGATCTAAATGAAACATAGTAGTTTAACAATAACCCCTTAAGGACACAATGGTCTAAGTATGGCACATCCTAGTAAATAGGACATCAAAATAAAGCCATATATTACCTTTAAAACAAACAATAAATGGTTTGTATGAGCGATCAAAAAAATCCCCTTTAAAAGCTCTTATCCTTACGGGGTTAAGACAACAGTCATATACAAGATGTGCATTCACTTATTTGTACATTAAACAGCGGTGTATAAATATTATATACACAGTTTTTAATCAGAAGACACTTCTCTATACACCAGTAGCAACTCAGAAAATTATATTGCAATGAAAAGAATTAGTTTAACTACTGATCTTTGTAAGGGAGCAAACAAAAAATACTGTTTATCCTTAAAACCATTTGAAAAAGCACTGTTCTTGACGTCACAAAGTATAAAAGGCAAGACACTGATGTACCTTATTCATTTGATGGAAATGAGGAGAAAGCATGCACCAACTTATGTGCAGGGAGGCACTCTGGAACTATTGAATATATAGAAATAAAGATAAAAATAGAGAAAAAATGATGTACCGTATTTTCCGGCGTATAACACGACTGGGCGTATAAGACGACCCCCCAACTAAGTCATCTTATAAGCCGGAAAAATCGCATCTATATTTTAACCTTTTAGGTTAAAATATAGAGTTTTCCACCCTCCTCCCCCTTTCCCCAATCCCTAATCCCCAGTACTTACCTATTTTCTGCTCTGTCTCCCGCTGTTAAGCCGGTCCGTGGCTGTAAGGGAAGCGTTGTGAGCTCCCCTCCAGCCGCGCGGTCAATAAAGTTTTGTTTAAAAAAAAAGTTTAAACAGACTTTATTGAAGCCGCTCGGCCTGAGGGGAGCTCACAACGCTTCCCTCACAGCCACGGACCGGCTTAACAGCGCGAGCGGAGACAGAGCAGAAAACAGGTGAGTAAATCCCAGTACCCGGCGTATAAGACGACCCCCCAACTTTTGAGAAGATTTTCAGGGGTTAAAAAGTCATCTTATACGCCGGAAAATACGGTAGATAAAATAGTAAAAGGCACAGACGGATAGAACCCAACCCAAACCTAGTAGCACATTAGGCACACAGGAGACATAAATAAAGGTAAAACTAAATAAATATATTTGGTGGTGATTAAATAAACACACATAAAACACTTTAAAGTACAGTGATATAGCCTTTGCTACTATATACAACCTGTTTGCTTCTATAGAAACATATAAAAGGTCACAATAACATACAGTTGGTAGTCCAAGCTCTAGATGTGATGTAGAAGTAGACAGTCAGCCCTTATACCTATGGAAATAGGTATAAAACTAACAGAGACACTGCAGACGATCAAATATCACAATAAAAATCCTGAGGATATATTCTTTGTAATCTGCTCGCTTCTTCTCTTACACTACGGTGGAGGCCGAATTGGTCCCCGCCATCTGTAGACTTCTGCAAACAACTAGGTCAGTCCTAGTCCTTTGCAGCAGTCAACAGAGGGCAGAGACCAGTTCGGCATCCGCCGTATTGGAGAACAAGAAGTGAGCATATTACAAAAGATTTTTATTGTGTGATATTTAATCATTTTATACCTAACTGAGACACTACTATTACCATTCACAGAGAACGGTGCAAGGACCTCTGACTGTCTACTTCTTCATCACATCTAGATCTCGGACTACCAACTGTATGTCTTTGTGACCTTTTATATGCATCTATAGAAGTAAACAGGTCGTATACAGTAGCAGAAGCTATATTACTGCACTTTATAGTGTTTTGTGTGTGTTTATTTAATCACCACCATATATATTTTTATCTTTATTTCTTAGGTCTCCTATGTGCCTAATGTGCCAATAGGTTTACATTGGTGCCCACCTATTCTATCCATCTGTGCCTATTACTATTTTATCTACATATTTTTTGTCTATTTTTATCTTTATTTCTATATTTTCAATAGTGCCAGAGCGCCTCCCTGCACATACGTTTTTGCTTTCTCTGGATTTCTATTAACTTTGGGTGGTTGGATGCTAGCCTTACATCAATTTGTTAGAACCTTCTATTGATTTGATGGATTGTAACCAAACCCCTGATGTTTCTTACATAAACTTTAAATCAGGAGCAGACTGACTATAAGGGCTCTCAGACACTGCCCGAGGACCCGGGACAGAGGCCACCGACAAAGGGGTGTTCCTACTGGGTCTGGCTATCTCCGTAACAAAGTAATTGTCCTGGGGGGGGGGGGGGGGGGGGTTTCTTCCCTCCCATGCGCAGAGGCTAGTGACGGCACTTTAAGGAGAGGTATGCCTCCCTCCAGTTTGGCACTACATTATCTTTATAATATTTATTTTCTCCCACGACGTCCACTGAGTACAGCATAAGGTCCTCCACCCTCACACAGTTTAGTCGGCCCACATACAGAGCCGGCACGTGACACGTGGTGCAGCACTGTACACCATTAAGAGCTGTCAGACGTGCAGCTCACCATTGCTGTCCCCCACACGCAGTGAGAGCACCATAACATCATCCACAGCAGGAACAGGAAAGTGGTTTTTTTTTTTCTTTAAAAAAAACAAACTGCTTGCATGTATGTGTATGTGATTGACTGACTGCATGTATAACTGTATATGTGTGTTTATGTGTGTTTGACTGATTGCATGTGTTATTGTATGTGTTTGTGACTGTATCTTTGTGTTTTTATGTAACTATGCATAATTGTATATGACTGTGTGTAATTATGTGACTGTGTATTTAATTAAGTATGTGCATGCATAATCACATATACACATTGGGGATCATGTATAACCACAATGCGCACACACAGACTGCGCCAAAATACTGGTGCAATCGGTGTGTGCGCCAATGTAAACAGTCTCACAGGTGTCTGGACTATATGCTGAATGTGTAAATTTAGGTTTTCTCAGCGCAGCCTATTTATAAAAAAAAATCTGCCACTGAAAGTTTGTCGGCAGTCACTCTCTCCCTCACTGCATGATATAGAAATATTATGTATATACTTCTCATTTGGCCTGATGATATAGAAATATTATGTATGTCCTTCACATACACACAGTGAGACGTATAATTAGTATAAAATGGTGAACAGTGTACACTCACAAAACACACTAACGCACACAAACTTGCACTCACACTAAATCACACTCACATGACGCTCCTAGGTGTGCAATGTGGGTGATGGGACATGCCCTGGGTGTGCTAAATTTTAATTTAAAATGTATTTTTTAAGCTATGGTTATAGTTATCCACCTTTTCAGAATGGTAGAATTCAAATAAAGATGGGTGAATAAATAGAACTATTTATTGGGGGTGGGGGGTAATGGGGGTTGCACATGGGGAGGGTACAAAGTGGCCCCATGACTATCTATTGCCTGGGGACTCCATGAATTGTCAGTCCACCCCTGCTTTAAATCTATCAGGGCAATTTACCTATAAGTCTCCTAAACAGTAACTATTCTTCCAGGTAACTCCTGTGGATTAGTGAAGTAAATCATGATCTGTTTTCATCCAACACTTCCATAACAAAGATTGCAATAATCCTTCAAGTGCACCCTGTAAATATGACTAGGTATCACTTTATAGGATAAAAAGATCTCTCTAGCAAAACGTATATAAATATTTTGAACAAGGCATTTTGTTTTATGCATTGCCAGTACACGTTAACAAGGATAGTAGTAACTACAAATAACGTAGTGGTAATGGATGCAAGCACAGCTGTCCATCTCTAAAAGATATGACTTTCCACTTTTGGAAAAGTAGTAATTTGCATACCAAGCCCCGAGTGATGTCATAAACAGGAGACTACAACACTTTTTTCATAATTTAGGCATCTGCTTGTAATTTTGCTAACACAATCATTTTTTTATTCTCTACATTCATGGTATAAGCAATGTATAAGATGATACAGTCCCTTTAAGCTGAACCCAGCAAGTGTATTTAGTTAAGGCTCGCCAGCCTCAATAGTTCATGCCTGCATTTCACAAAATTTCACTTAATTTGTTAGAAAAAAAAAAATTGCAGACCATCAGAGTAAAGAACCAGGTTGGCGAGTGCCATATTGGGATTTCAGAGATCTCTTTGCATCCATCAAGCACAGATAAACAGGGTTTGGCAATTAAACACTGTCATCTAGTTCCTTTGGCAGGGGTGTACTGAGGATTTGGTCAGAGGCACTTTGAGCATTTGGATCAGCGGTTCGGCATTTAACCGGTTGCTCAATCTGAAACATTAAAAGAAAACAGAAACAGTTTAAAACATAAGGGAAATTAGCAATAAAGATGGTTTATCATACAGTGAAGGGGTGTTGTGGTTTATAATTTTTATTGCTGGCACACTACCGAAAATGTCAACTCATCCATCTCTCGACTCCCTCTACTCAGAGATGTGGAGTGTCCAGACAAAGCCAATACAGTTGGCAAGCACAAGGCATAAGAACTGGAAGTGTTTTAGACATTTAAACAATGCATTGAGTGCTAGACTTTATTGATACTTATTTCACAAATAACAGTTTCTCATAAAACACATAAAAAAAATGGGATTATTCTTTTAACAAACTGAACTCCTTCTGTAGGTCTTGCAACCAAGATCGGCGAGTGCAATTTTAGGTCACTTTCATAGATCCTTACATTACATTCCTTTGCAACAAATGTTGTTTAATGAAACGGATGGTTTCTCTTTGCTCTTGTTATATATTAATGAATTTCCGGCAATTTTATCATCATACATTTATCCTTAGACCAGATCATTTCATATTTATTTTTTTTAATCTACGGCGGAAGCCTTAGATGGAGATATTACTTATGTGCCAAGTCTCAAACTCTCTGTGGCTGATACACATTCTTTCTGCTGGGTCAAAGTGGAAATAAGGTTACCATCTATTTGCCACCTTAGCAATTCAATATTTTTTTTTAACAGAGTAGAAAGTTGAAATATTTTAAGAAATATAAAACTTGAGAATGTTCTTACCCTGTGTTTGAGGTAGGAAAGGTAGGTGTCCCATCCCACAGTAATCATATTGATGTAAATCACACGGTACTTTGGTGAGAGGAAGTAGAAGTTGATCATTTGAGCTGCAGGCCACACAGTCCAATCTGCCTGAAAACAGAACATTGGCCATGTTTTCATATGAATTCATTTTATCAACAAAACATGACGTTTAATATTTGAGAATATTATAGACTGCTCATTAACCTAAGTGCATGGCTGAATTCTCCAATTGCATAAATGGACAGAGGAATGTTTAAAAAAAAATTACATCACCATATCATGAGACTCACCTGAGAGGCCAAAAACAAGTATTTTAAAATATTTTAAATAAATAAAAGCAAATAGTATCCTAAACAATAACTATACATTGCACAAGTGTCTGTCTTACAAAGCACACATCTAGGTTTGTGTTCCTTCAGGTGTACAGCTAGGGTGGCCAGGTCAGCCAGTAGAATAAAAGTATGTTTAGGATGAACCAGTTAATCCAGGAGAGAGACCCATAGGAACTAGCTGGATTAATTAACTGATTTCCTGCTGAACGCATACAATCACTATATGGGTGATTAAAAGTTATTAGTCTTTAAAAAAAAAAAAAAACATACATACGTATGCAATAAATAAAAATTAGGAGGAATTAATGTAACATCTGTTCAGGCTAATCGCAAGTAAACAGTAGCAAGTCAGAATGTCGGAGAGGGATATCTGCTAAGGACAAAAATAGGGATTTTTTAAATTATTTTTTTGGAATTTGGAATAAGTTTTTAAAAGTACCTGAAAAAGTGTCCGACAACCTATGCCAAATACAATTCCCACACAAAGATTGTTAGTAAAAATGTACATTAAAAAAAAACCACTTTCATGTGCAGGAGTTTTGAGAAAGTAAAATGCTTTTTTCCAAGCTTTTATTTCCTTACCTTGTAGAATTCCCAAAACTTGTCCTGAAATTCTTTCCAACTTTGTTCAAGACTCTGTCCTTCCATCGATCCCATTCCTTTGCATGAAATATCATCAAAATACACTTAAAACAAAGCAGGCACCACAGAGTGAAAAAAAAACAGAGACTGTGTGTGCACTTACACTCCCTCAGTGTGTTGGGAGAACATGTAATATCTGTAGCAACAGATAAGTAAAATGAAGACAAACAACCTGTACTTTTGATATAATTTGTCTAACATAATTTATAGCTAAATAAAATACACAGATTAGTTGTAATTCTCCGACATAAAAATTTACAGACTTTTTAAAGGGACGCTGCCCCCTCAACATTGTTAATATTGTGAATGTAGAAAATGATAAAAAAATAATTGTTACTTGTAAGCAAATGCATTATTTAAGACAAAAATGTTTCTTAGAGGTGTCTCCTGTTTATGACACCATCTTTTGCTTGACCTACAAAATACTTTGGTGTCAAACACAGGAGACAGAGACCCTACATTTTGGTAGCTTAACATGCTCGTTGGGAAATGTATACATTCACCAATTATTGCAAGCAGGTTGTCCCAGCTATAGAAAAAAAAAAGGAAGATCTTCTATTTTCCACTACTCAATAGTGCTTACTGCCTGGAAAGGCAACTGGCATTTCCCCCACCTTCATTGGCTATTTAGACCTGTTCTGGCTAAAGGAACAGGAAGTCTGTATGATGTAACTCGTGCATGCACAGTGAACATTTAATTGCAGTAGAGCTATCTTGCTGTGAGATAATCAATTGCAATGCTGTGCTTACAACCCACAATGAACATGTGTCTATCGGTGTGCAAGTTACATAATCAGGTTTCCTCTATTTCCCACTAGATCAGACCAAAGAAAAGGCATGGGGCTTCAGTACAGTTAGGGAGGGAAAATGAATGATCGCAGTCTACTGTACTTTCACCTTTTGTGTAACTACTTTCAATTCTTTTAGCATAAAGCATTGATCTATCAGTATGAATAACCTTATATTACTTATGTTGTAGCTTCCAGAATGACTTAAGAATATATTTTTAATAGAGGTCAAAAATGTTTAATAAGCAAGAAAACACTAGGTATTGCCACATTCTGCCTTTTGTAATCACAAAGTTCACAGTCTTACCGAGGAAGTACCATACTCCAAACATGGGTGAAGCCACCAGCTGGTCAATTAATACTTTCTTAACAACAATTCTGAGCCCACGTCCAGGGAATGCCCGATCTAGCCAAGAATACCAGACATGCATCACAGGACCCATTGAGCAACCAATAGCAAACATTCTGCCTGTTGGGAGGGAGAGACATGAAATGTTACATCAGCTCTACCTAATGCAAGCCAGGTATTTAAAAGGTGCAAAGTGTTTAGTATCCCCAACTATTTGTATGCTTTACAAGCAAAATCACTGTTCCATCCTTAAATTTAAAACTATTATCACACTTTTAAAATGTTAGTGTAGTCATCTTTAAAGAATTTCTGTATATTAATGGCTTTAATAATATTTATATATATATATATATATCATTTGTTTAACAATTGTTACAATAGCACATGAGCATGGTGTAGCATCCTAAAGATGTGCAAGACTGATGGTTATTTAATATTTTATTGTAATTTAATGGGAGCTAGGGGCAACTTGGCAACTTTTTTACCATATTTACATATACTATTATATACACATTGAAGTTACCTGACATATGTGTGTCTTTAGCACACATACAAAGGCGTCTTATGTGTATATATTTTCAATAAAATATCATTTTTATAAAATATCCTTTTTTATTTAATATTAATATTTTTCCTTTGTATACACAATCCTTATTTTGAGCAGTAAATATATTTCTACATATTTGTGCCTATGTACTGTATGTTGCTCCTAAATTGAGAAAAACGGACTTTAAAACACTTCCTACCGTGTTCTTCCTGTTATGCTACATGTTGCCAACCAAGCCAATCGTATGGCCGAAATCTCGCGAGATCCCGTCAGAAATCTCATTATGCGACGGAGGTGAGATGACATCACGGAGGGACGAACCAGGAACTGAATTAGCGCGACTATTTAAAGTACAGGAATCACACGCCAGGAAGAAGCCTCATAAAGGCGAAACGCGTACTGTACTGCGGACCTGAACTTTTTATGAACCTTTTTATACTATTTTACCATCCATTTCTTTTATTGTTATTTTGGAATATTGCTTTCACTTGGATTTCATTACCAGCGTGGGACCTGTTGTCTTGGCCATCGCTCCTGTGAATATCTATTGTGCTGAATACTTCAAATCTTATATGTAAACTACTGTTGCTTTATTAAAATCTTGTATTCTACTATCCACTCATGGTTTTCTCCATATATTCCAATGCTATATATCGACTGTATGAGGAATAAGAAGACCACACAAGGATTTCCAGATAAGATTTTCTCCTTTATTTGTTTGTGAGTGAACTAGCTTACCTGCATATTACACTATGGTCTTTGTTTTTTCCGTCTTTTTTGAGTGAAAGATAGATACCGTCATATAGGAGTGATCCACTCTATAAGGCAATGATCATATTTCCTTTATTTCACTGGTGTAAGTCACTCAGCAGACCTACCACCTTGTTTGTTTTATTGCCATATTTTTAAGGGTTGGCCAGCCCCACTTATTTAAGGGAGTGGGGTTTGTGGTACCCGGGCACTGACATTAATGGGAGGTTGGTTTCACCTCGCATTTCCTCCATTTTACATGCATTCACCACAAACTTGCAAAGAATTCTTAGTGAACTGAATTTTGCAAGGTCTAAATGGGTGCTTAGGAGGGAAAGTGAATAGGACAGTCTGGAGCTTGAGTTTAGCTGGCATGTCAAACTCCAAACTATTGTTTAGTGAACAGACCTGTAATTCTACATTCTCCAAATCATACTGAAAAAAAATAGGCCAATCTGGCAACCCTATCTGCTGTACTTTACTCACCACAGGGCCTGCTAATGTGAGTATAGTACTTTATTTCTGGGTGTGATTACCCTGGGTTTGTCAACAATGTTCCTCAATGGACATTATCCTATGAAGCAGAGCTCGTCACACATTTGTTTTTAACATTGTAAATTCTTACTTGCTGCAATAAGTTACACCTTTTTTTAATGTGCGAATTTTCTATATAATGAAATAACGAGAGAGAAAAAAGGAAGGAATATATGGATGGAGCCAATTCATGCAGACTTATGCCAAAAATAGAAATCTGATTAATTAAATATAACAGGCACATACAATATTTGACACAGTGATTTACCGACTTACATGTTTCGTGCCATGCTGGGAATACCATATAAAACCCTATTTGTTGACAACCTTTCAGTAAATCATGCAAAAAGTGCTAAATGATAAATTTACATGTGTGTTCATTTTTATCCTGTACACTCACCTGTCCTTGTCCAGTCTCTCTTTTTTTCTGGGGTTTTCCTCACTTCCCGGGTCTGCTGAACAGTATCTCCAATACCAAGCAATATACCACAACTTACGGTGTTTGTTATTAGCAGGTAACGGCCTCTGAAAAGGGGCTTCCAGTAGCCAGAAAACCAGGTCAGCAGCAATCTACCCTGGGGAAGCATCCTGCCCAAATACTATAAGTTGATGGAAACTGCTATGCATGGGCCTGCTCAATATGTCTGAAAGTCACCTGGAAGAGAATGATGTACCTATCAATGTTAAATTTCAAACATAATCTACACGAGAATTTTTTTTTTTTTTTTTAAATCTTTCAGCAGTGAAATCATGAGGTGTTTTCCATACAAAACTATAAACTAATAGTCAAGTTACATACCTTGACAGGAAGCCATGAATTAAAGGAACGTCGTTTTACTGTGTATTTTTGGCATATATTATATCTCAAAAAAAAAAACATTAGGAAGGTCAGACAAAATTCAATTCATAACTTTACCTGTGGCAAACGAGACTTTAGCTGTCATTAATGAACGCTGGTCTTAAAGGAAGAGGACATGTGCATGTCATGTACAGGAGACACACTAAATATACCTGTAGTGCACAGCGTGTATTCGTTAGTGCGGTTCTTAAAGTCAGTGGGCGGCCATGAAATGCCTTGACAACTCCGCTGTTGTCCCAAGTAATAATGCTGGCCTGTTTTTATGCGGAGGCGGGAAGGGCTTTTTGAGATATTTTCACTTTTCCGCCCGCGGAATTTGTTTATGTCTGCGGGTGCGCTTCCAGAACCGAGTCCTCCAAGAGCAAGGACTTTGACTGGTACAGAACAGCCATCCTCCTGGTGCCTCGTCGCATGCCGGCTGACGTATGGGGGAGGAGCTTTGAGAGGGATTCCGCCCCTGTATACAAAACTTTCGTTTTAGACAGAAAGATAGAGATGTGTAGCTGCCGGATGTTATTTAAACATCAACAGTTCTATCAATCGACAGAGCAGTTCATTCTATCAATTGGCAGAAAAGTTCAAACAGCAGAGCATTTGTATCTATCGGCCGAACAGTTCAATCAGCAAAACATTTATATCAATCGGCAGAACTGTTCAATCAGCAGAGCATTTCTATCAGTTGTATTAGAATATCCCAGCAGTACTATCAGTTGTATTAGACTATCAATGCAGTTCTAGCAGATGTAATAAACGATAGCAGCACTTTAAAAAATTTTTTATCTGTAAATAATATAACATGGATACAAAGTTTCGTATAAAACATTTTGTTTACAAAACACTAAGTAAAACCTATATTCAACATTCAAATGAGGGTCCTGTAGCGTGAATTAAAAAAATAGCCCTTTAGTTGGCAACAAATGGTATATTTATTTTTTATTTATTCAGAAAGTGTTTTACCCTGAAGAATGGTAACATTTAACAGTAGATAAAAAAAATACATATATTAAACAAGTTGGAAGGAGACCATACAGGGTAAATCATTCTTGATACAAAAAAAGGAACAACATAAAGGAGGGGTTCCCATAGGTGTTACACTGGGTAATATTGGGTGCATTGTAAGTCTGCAAACTGCAGCCACTTGTTTTGAGACTGCAGGTGAGTAAAGTGTGTGAGGAGCTTAACATATTGCTAATGATTATATATTTGGTAATCTATGATGATTCCTATGTACAGATCTGTAGATCTTTCAACATGACTTCCTAGATCTTATATGACCTCTACGGTTATTTTAGGGATAGTCTGCATCATAAAATTTATATTGGTTGATGTACAATAAAACACTTGAAATCACAGCAAGTAGCAGGGGCATTGCTAGGTTGCCAAAAGATCTGGGGCTAGAGCCCATGACAGATTTGCTACAAGTAAAGAAACTCCCATGCTTGGGTCTGGTTATAAAGTATATATGTGATGCAAATGAGCAATAGGTATATATATAATATAAGCAATACATACATATACATAGATTAATATGATGATGCCAATGAGATGAGATGGAGGGTGAGTGGGGTGATAAGCTGGATGGAGGGAAAAGGGGAGATGGAGGGTGAGAGGTCCGATATGATAAGGGTGGGAGTGAGATGGAGGGTGATATTCTGCAGAGAGGGGGTGATGATAAGCTGGATGGAGGGAGAGGGTGCGATGGAGGGTGAGATGTGTGATATGATAAGGGTGGGGTGAGATGGAGATTGAGGGTGATGAGCTGGAAGGAGGGGTGAGGTGGAGGGTGAAGAGACGTAATAAGATGGAGGGTGAGATGGGGGTGATAAGATAGAGAGAGGGGTAATAAGATGGAAGGAGAGGGGTGATAAGATGGAAGGAGAGGCTGGCAGAGGTGATAAGATGGAGGAAGAGAATACATTTTTACATGTTTCCCTTTACATTACAAAAAGTGTACAGCTATATCCATTTAATCTATACATTTGCTGGGTTAAGTTTCCTGGTGCCATCTTCAACATGGCCACCGCAACTGATGCACTTGTAGATGTAGAGGCAGAATTTACTCAAAGTCCATGCTATTGGCACAGAGATAAAGCTAAAAAAAATTCTAAATATACTTGCTTAGACATCTGCCTTGCACAATGTATAGAAACAGGCGCATTACATGTGTGAAGGAGACTTCAGCACTGTCGGCCACTTGGCGCTCAAGGAGTTAAACTGTATAGCAATGTGGCCAGGATTTGCTAGCAGGTAGCAGTTGTGAAACTACAACTCCCACTATTGTTTAGTGCCCTGCCACTTCATAATGTCAGTCATGTCATCAAATAATTCCATCCCCCCCATATAAATATCAGCTGGCTGAGAGTGATCGGCAGTGCAGTCCCCCATAAATGCCAGCTAGCGGAGAGTGCAAGGCAGTGCAGAACCCCTCAAATGATAGCTGGCTGAGAGTGCTAGGCAGTGCAGTCCCCCCATAAATAGGTACCACACTTACATCACAGCATTCCCATAACTCCTCATCACTTCACATCACATCACTCACTCCACATAACATCACTCACACACAGGGCCAGCCTTAGGGATGTGCGATCTATGCAAGCGCACAGAGCACAACACCCCAGGGGGCGCTCGCCAGCTCGAAGAAAAAAAAGCCGGTAGAGGTAGGGCCAGTCATATAATCCTGGCATATTGTGGGGCATAATCCTGGCATATTGAGGGCAAAATCCTGGCATATTGCGGGGGCCTAATTCTGGCATATTGAAGGGGCATAATCCTGGCATATTGAGGGGGCATAATCTTGGCATATTGAGGGGAAAATCCTGGCATATTGTGGGGGAAAATCCTGGCATATTGAGGGGAAAATCCTGGCATATTGAGGGGGCATAATCCTGGCATATTGGAGGGGAAAATCCTGGCATATTGGGTGGATAAATCCTGGCATATTGAGGGGCATAATCCTGCCATATTGAGGGGAATATCCTGGCATATTGAGGGGAATATCCTTTCATATTGAGGGGCATAATCCTGGCACATTGAGGGGGGAAATCCTGGCATATTGGGGGGCAAAATCCTGGCATATTGAGGGGGCATAATCATAGCATATTGTGGGGGAAAATCCTAGCATATTGAAGGGGCATAATCCTGGCATATTGTGGGGGAAAATCCTGGCATAATGAGGGGCATAATCCTGGCATATTGAGGGGGAAATCCTGGCATATTGAAGGGGCATAATCCTGGCATATTGAGGGGGAAATCCTGGCATATTCAGGGGCATAATCTTGGCATATTTAGGGGAAAATCCTGGCATATTGGGTGGCTAAATCCTGGCATATTGAGGGGCATAATCCTGGCATATTGAGGGGACAATCCTGGCATATTGAGGGGCATAATCCTGTCATATTGAGTGGAAAATCCTGGCATATTGTAAGGGAAAATTCTGGCATATTAAGTGGCAAATCCTGGCATATTGTGGGGGAAAATCCTGGCAATATTCATTATAAAACAAGGAAAAGATGGCCGTGGATAGGGAGGTGATTCGGTGGTGCAATGGACCTCTTGGCTGGATTTGCCCCCCAGGCCTAAGGCTGCCAGCCTCCCCTGGGTAGAGGCACTGGATTGGGGAGATCAAAAGATCTAACTGGCTGAGAGGTGTAGCTCCGCCCCCACCATGTGAAGCAGAGCAGTGTCTGCTTCACGGGGAGCCGCGGGCAGCAAGAGAAAGTGCTGCTCGCGATCCCCATGCTTGCATTAAGCATTCTCTTGCTGCCCTGAAGCAGACGCTGCTCTGCTTCACAGGGTGAGGGCAGAGCTACACCTCTCAGCCGGTTAGCTCTGCCCCCTTCCTGGATCCACATTTGCAGGGGAAGGGGGGGGGGAGAGGCAGAAAAGGGGGGAGGGGGAGAGAGAGGCAAAACAGGGGGAGGGAGAGAGAAAGAAAACAGGTATGGGGGGAGTTAGAGAGAGACAGACATGGCAAGGAAAAGGACAAACATGGGAAGGGAGATAGACACATACTTAGACGAGGGGGGTGAAAGAGACGGGGGCGCCACGGGGGAAGCCCGCACAGGGCACCGGAACACTTAAGGCCGGCCCTGCTCACACACAGCAACATTTGTTTTGGCAGGCCCTGCAGGCAGCACAGACTCCTCCTCTTCCTGCTTACTCTGTCTGTCAGAAGCACAGGCGATCATGTGGCCTGGCTCTCTGACAGACAGTCGCACAGGCAGCAGCAGGAGGAGGAGGATTGTCTGTGCTGATAGCACATTGCATAGACCCTGCGTTGCTTCTCCTCCTGCTGTGGCTTGGAAAGGTAGGGTAGGGGAGCTCTCCTCTATCCTGCCTCTCATCCACAAGGGGCTAACCATGTGACAAGCCCCGAACTAAACATTCGGGGCTTTCACATTGAGGTTTTAGCCCCCCAAACGACACCACTGGCAGGTAGCATATTTAGGTTTGATCATTCGTCAATTAAAATGGATAAGTGAAAGACGTTTCAGACAATAGGTTTAATATGGAAACATACACACTGTGTAATAATTTTTAATTTTTGTATTAATATATCAAAATTTACAAACATAAATATAAACATTGACATATATGGACATACCATAAAAAATATCTGATTCATACATACCTACATACATACAACACAGATCAACAATTCCCTGCCATTATAAAATACATGTAAACATTAATTTATGTTGTTGATCTTACGGGGACAGGATATTTTACTCAAGTTTATTTTCTGTTAATTAATGTACTATTTTATCAGTCAATCTTACTTTGTTTCAACTCCTTGAAATCTGCTCTACCTGATATAATACTAATACCCCATAGTACTCCTGCCTTCTTCGCCTCTAATTGACCTTTTTTTCTGTAGTATCCTTCCTCCATTTTACAGACCCATTGGATCTGTGCAAGGATTTCTCCCCAATGAATAGACCCCCTTATTTTCCATTTCCTTGTCATACATAATTTTACCGACATTAGTATGCTTATAAGTAAATATCTGTGGGATGATTTTTCGAGTGGCATATCGAGATGAAATAGACAGGCTTGGGGTGTCAAAACTATCTGAAGATCCAACAGATCCTTATTTAGTTTTCTTGTGTGTTTGGATAATTTTCCTACTTCTTCACATTCCCACCACATGTGGTATAGGGTGCCAATCTCTTTATTGCATCCCCAGCATAGTTCTGACTTAGATATATCGAATTTGTATATTTTTGTTGGAACCATATACCACCTGTGGAAATTTTTTAAATGGAATTCGTGAAGTGCACTCTCTGATTTTCCTAATCTGTGAATATGCTCTAATCCAGTCTTCCATACTGTCGATCTTCCCAATTTCTGATTCCTATAATTTTAGTTTGATTTTAATTTTATCTCTATCTTTGGATGCAGCTTCCAATAATTTACTACTGCTCCTAATGATCCCTTTTATGTATTCCATATACCTAGGAACTCCTCCACCATCGGAGATTCATATATACTAGAGGATGACAGGAAGTGAGAGACTCTCAAATAGGTATAATTTTTATTGTCGGCTAGCCCAAATTTCTTTTGTACTTGGGAAAATGTTAGACCTTTCCATTTATTGAGCTGCTTCCAATGCCCTTCCAGTGTGATAAACGTAAATATTTTATATATTGTTCAAGTATCAGGATCTGTGTTGAGGAGAGGAGCTGATCTTTTATTTCTAATTGATATTTCTATTTCTTTAACGTTATAGTTATATCTCTTATAATAGGGTTACTTCATTTTATGTTTACTCCTTTAGATAGATCCATCCAAAACATGTGATAGGGTTGTAGTGTGGGACTGTCTAAGAGCTCTAATTTGAACCAATCTGTTTCCTTTGTTTCTTTTTTATTCCAAGTCATATGTAATCTGTAATCTGTTCATATCTGGCATGGAGACCCCTCCGCTTCTTTTTTTAAAATATATATATATATTTTTTTTTTATATATTTCAGACATGTTTTCCCCTTCAGCTTCCAGCTGTCTATGTTTATATTGTCTAGCATATCCACGATGCTTGAGAATGGGAGTGTTTCTATTATTCTATTTCTGAGAACAATTTTTTTTTGCAAATTTGTCCCACCAGTTTGTTAGATCCTCCAATATCCGGGATTTGGATCTTGCTTCTTTGATACGTATTCTGTTCAAATCTAGAATCCAAAAAAGTGACGATAAGTTCCTTACCCCAGTTTTGGCCTTTTCCATATGGTACCATGTTTCTTGTGTTGCGACGCTGTTTTGTGAAAGCAGTATATGATATAATCTGCTGGCCTGGTAGCATTGTGATATTTCTGGGCAGCCCAGCCCCCATCTTTCCTTGATCTAGTTAAGATTTTTATTTTTACTCTGGCTTTCTTACCTCCCCAGATAAATTTCAAGAAATCTGTGTGTAATAAAGCTAGCCAGTCTTCCGAGAAGTTAAGTGGTATCATTCTCCATAAATACTGCCACTTTGGTAGAATATATGCCTTTAAGATGTTAATCCTACCTGACCATGATAAATGTAGGCCTTTCCAATCTCTTAATTTTTTATTGGTGTTTGTTAGTAGGGGTAAAAAGTTAGCTTCCACTAGGTCTTTTAATTTCGGGGTTAGTATAATGCCTAAATAATTTAGTTTGTTTTTACTTTCTGGGAAACCTAGGTTCTGTACTAGGAAAGTTATAAGGTCTTTATCCAGGTTTTTTGCTATAAATTTTGATTTCTCTGTATTCATTTTATAACCTGATAGTTCAGAATATATTTTTATCTCCTTCTAAGGTTAATAATATGTAATCTGGGTATATATTCAGTTTGCTTTGACCTTGAAGTTTCATGTGTCCTTTTATCTTGTTGTTTCGTCTAATTGAGATTGCAAGTGGTTCTAGTACCATTATATAGAGAAGGGGGGACAATGGACACCCTTGACGGGTGCCATTTCTGATGTTAAAGCTTGAGGACGTATATCCCGACCCCATGACCTTAGCAGAAGGGGAGCTGTAGAGAGATGAGATTGCTTGTAGTATTGAGCTGGTTATGCCAAATTGATAGGGTAGGATGGAACTTCATGTTTGCCACACTAAAACAAACGCTTTTTCTGCGTCTATCGATAGTAATATTAATGGGGTTCTGTTGGACTCTGTATCTTCAAGTATGTTTATTATTTTTCTAATGTTGTTAATTGGGGCCCTCCAAGGAATAAAACCTACTTGGTCCCTATTTATTAATTGTGGTACCACAATTTTTAATCTGTCCGCTATAATTGAGGAGAATATCTTAATATCCGTGTTTATTAAAGATATTGGTCTGTAACTGCTTATTAGTTCTGAATCTTTGTCTGCTTTTGGAATTGGTATTATATTTGCCTTTAACATTTCCTCCGGACAGCAGCCATGTACCATTATGTGGACCCCTCCACTTCTAATGTTCCTTGAGAGAATGATTTGCACGATCCTGGGTATCCTGTCTTGCCATACAAATCTATTTATAGAATTTTGAAATAAAGATAGGATATTACATGGTACTCTTAATGGGATTGCTCTCATAAGGTACATCATTTTTGGGATCAAGTATGCATTAAGTGGTTTGATTCTCCCTACCCAGGATAGTTCTTTCCTCAATGCTTTAAGTTTTTCATTTATTTTATTTAATAACGTTTGTCAGGTCATATTTGTCAGGTCCATACTCAGTTAGATCCCCAAATAATATATTACTTGATTCTTTCTTCTTGATTTAAAGTATCCATCCAATATGAAACGTAACAAGCATACGGTTTTCCGTATGTTTAATTTATCGTTTGAATATCTCCCAAACTCTTCAACAGTTTTTAACATTATTGGGATTGATCCAACTGGTCTGGATACTGTTATTAGGACATCATCAGCGAAAAGTGTAATCTTAGAACTGGTTGAATTTATATCTATTCCATGAATGCCCAAAGATTTTCTCACCATTTCTGCTAAGGGTTCAATGGATAGAACATATTATAAGGGGGCCATGGGGCAACCTTGTCTTGTGCCGTTTCTGATGTCGAACCAGTCTGAATTCAACATTGGGCCCATAATCTTGGCTGTAGGTAATGTATACATAGCCATTGTATTGGTTTTAAATTTTCCATGAATTCCAAAGGCTTCCAGTGTTTGGAATATATGACCAGTTTACACGGTCAAACGCTTGCGTCCAGGGCTATAATCGAAGATCCTAGCTGTTTTGCTTTGACGGCATTCATCATACAGATTTTGCGTGTATTATCCGTAGCTAGTCTCCCAACCACGAAGCCTTCCTGGTCCATATGAATAATGTTGGGTAAGACGGGTTTTATTCTTTCTGCCAGCATTTTTGAAAATATCTTCATGTCCAGATTCATTAATGAGATGGGTCCGTAATTTGTTATGAGGGATGGATCCTTGTTAGGCTTCGGGATCGGGAGAATGGTAGCCTGTAACATCTCTTTTGGAATTTGAAAACCCCTTGTAATCTTGCTAAAAGCCCTCAAAAGTATTGGCGAGACTGTTGTTTTGCATTTCTGAAAAAATACTGTAGAGTAACCGTCAGGGTCAGGTGCTTTTTTTGTTTTTAAAGTGTCAATTATTTTATATACCTTCTCTATAGTTATGGGAGTGTTTAAATATTCTAGATTTTCTTTACTGATTTTTGGGAGATTTTTTATTCAAAATTGCTCTTGTTTCTGCTTTAGATTTACCTTAGTTCTCTAAGTTATAGAGAGTGCTATAATAGTTTTTAAACACCTCTGCTATTTTGGGTGGTGATAGAAGAGTTTTATTTTGGTAACATTATTTTTTTATTTTTATTAGTTTCCAATTATATTTTATTTTGTTTGATAAGTATTTCCCCACTCTATTATTTCCGTAATACCATTCTTGTCTTAAATTGTTGATAGCTACATTTATCTTCTCTTGTTCTTTTTTTAAGATTTCAGATTTAATCATGCTTGATGTTCGTATTAAACTGAGTTTTGTTTTGTTTTTTGTTATTTCTAACTGTGTATATAGGTCTGCCAATTTTGTTCCCTTTCTCTTTTATGATTCTAGCTCCTGTCTTAATGATGTAACCACTCATTACACACTTAAAAGCGTTCCAAAGGACTAGGTCTGCTACGTATTCTTCTACATTAGTTTCCATAAAGTTTTCAGCAAGATTGTACCCCGTCATCCTCCAGTAAAGATTTGTTCAGTCTCCAGTTGGTATACGTGGAATACTTTGAGTTGTTCTTGAATTCAAGAAATAATGGGGCGTGGTCGGACCCGGTTATAGGACCAATGTTAACTTTAACAAATATTTTTAACGATTGTACTTTAGTCAGTAAAAAGTCAACTCTAGAGTATGAAAAATGTGGGTGGGAAAAGTGAGAAAAATCCCTTTCTTTAGGATGCATACTTCTCCATATGTCGAACAAACCGTTTTTAAAAAATAGATCTTGCAATGCTTTGCCTTTTTTTTCAAGTTTAGGATCAATTACTGCGGATGCGGGAATACTTTTGTCTAACTTTCTATCTTGAACACAGTTAAAATCACCTCCTTTCTTTATTAGTTCTATTCTTCCATATAGATGACTTAAGAATCCTATTGGGGTCTCACTGGGAGCGTATAGAAGACTATAGGTAATGTCGTTAATTTTGCAAATAAGTAAAAGGGATTGTCCGTTCTTGTCCCCTTCTTTATGTATTAATTCAAATTTTATTCTATTTGAGATTATTATTGCCACTCCTCTTTTTTTCTTATTTCCGTCTAAATTTGCGCTGTATATTGTAGGATATCTTGAGAATCTCCATAAATTATCTGGGTTTACTGTCCAGTGAGACTCCTGGATGAACCCAATATTTATTTCATTTTAAACCTTGAGAATTGATTGATACCAGATTAAGAGAAAGTGAAGACGGCATCCGTTCTTTCCTTACGTATACTTATAGGCATATTTTTATCTCGGGATAGGCAAACATAACATAAACACAAGACGATTATACATATCTTTACACTCATTCTGATCAGTAGTTCCTACTGGTTCCTATTGGTTCCTGCAGACACAGCAGACAACTTCCTTGATCGGAGGGAGACGGTGTTAGCTGATTGGTCGTTATCCTATCTGTTGTTTAATTGTGAAGAGTTGTCGACTGATTAAGACTTATCTGGCCAGTATTTAGCTGTGGATCATTTGGACTTTCCTTCATCCCAGTATCACCCTCTCCCCTTCAACCTTATCAATATCTGATCCTTTTCTACGGATCCTTCATCAGCTGATTTTTGGAAGTGATTTTATTAAGTGCAATAATACCCATCGTTTTGTTTGAATAACTTATTCCCATCTTGGAAGAGTTATTCATAGGGCTAGGGGAGTAGAGCATGGTAGAAAAAGAAGAGAAAAAAAAAAACTATGTATAAAGAGTGCATACATATACTAAAAATATGTGAATTGTCTGAGTGAAAAGCTTAAACTATTTAGTGATTGGTCAAATTAGTTCTGTGTTAATTGGGAGTGAATAAGAGGAGAGGAGTGAATGAAGGGGTGAATAAAAGTGTATGTTTAGGAGTGACTGGAAATGTCTTACATGTGTTGGTGATTGGTCGTTTTTTTACGAATGTTGATTTGTTATGTGGGTTGCCTCTCCTCATATTTGTAAATTCATATGTAAATGGATAAGTGACCTCTGTGCTTAATGTGACCTATTGTAAATATTGTAACAATTTGTATGCTATTAAAGTGTATTATGTGATGTATTGTGTGAGAAGATAAAAGAGAGAGAAAAAAAGGTGGTAATATTATCCTCTTCTCGTTCCCACCTCCCCCATCCCTGCTTCCATTTCAAACTTATGTTTACATTAATAATTACTTCACCCCCCCCCCCCCACCCCCCGCTTTCTCTTTATGTCTACCATAATGACTTATCAAAATATCCAACAGTTATTTTGGGGTAATACCCCAAGATTTTAATTTTTCTTCTGCCACTTTATATGGGGACCCCTTGTAAGTTATAATCAGGGAGGAAGGAAAACCCCACCGATATTTAATGTTGGCTTCTCTTAGGTTTACGGTATTGTGGCTATATTTTTTCCTTTTGATTCATGTTGCCATGGAAATATTATTGAACATGTTAAGATCTTTGAATTTGCCCTCTTTTATCGGCTGATTTCTTAGACCTTATCTTTTAGATAAAAATTCGAGAAGTGGATTATTATGTCTCTTGGTGCATCCGGACTAATCCGGATTGAGTCTGTGTAATCTTTCCATGGTGTGTGGGTCCAATGGTTCTAACGGAATCAGTGTTTGAAAAAATTCCAATGTGTAAGGTTCCTGATATCCTGATGTATGTTTTCTTCAATCCTCCTTATACGAATATTTTTTCGTCTTGATCTGTCTTCCAGATCAGCAATCTTCTCTTCCAAGGATATTATTTATGTCCGCAGCTGTATATTTTCCTATTGAACTGCTGTCATTTCTTTTTGTATGATCTCCAGAATGTCAGTTTGATATGTTAAGCTGATCGCCATCCAGGAAAATTCTATTTTTATGCTTTTAACGCTTAGTTCAAGTTCCTTTTTGATTATCATCATTTCTGCCATTGCTTCTTGTGGGGTTAAATGCTGGAATATTGAATGGCAAAATTCTGGCATATTGAGGGGTTAAATACTGGCATATTGAATGGTAAAATTGGCTGTGGCTTTTTAATGGCAAAATAATACTGGCATATTATTGGGAAAATTGGCTGTGGCTTTTTAATGGCAAAATAATACTGGCATATTATTGGGCAAATTGGCTGTGGTTTATTAATGACAAAATTATACTGGCATATTATTAGACAAATTGGCTGTGGCATATTGATGGCAAAAGTCTGGGGCTCACACAGAACAGTTTCGGTTAAATACGGGTTTGTTTCCCATACGTTGTCTTCCGTGTCAGAAGCATCCGCCTGTCATTCATCTAGAATGGAGAGGAAAAGGGGTACATCTAGTTCCTCATCAGGGGAATGTGGTATTGAAATTGCCTGTTTTCCATGTTTCAGTGGGGCTTTGCCCTTAGATGGGTCCGTCTTGGATCTCTCGCTCTACCAGTGGCATTTAGCTGGGCGGAGTCGTTCCTTAGAGGAATCTGACTCTTCTGACGCCTCTTGATAGTGGGCGTGTTTGGATGGCTGTGAGCCTTAACTAAAGCTGTAACAGCCTTATTAATTAGTGGGAAGATGTGAATCTTCAATGTTTTGCTTTTCCATATTGGTAGGTTTATAAATTGGGGCTCACCCAAATGTAGCAGAAAAAATATATAAGGATTGCTAAATATAGAGGCAAATTATGGATTTTGCTAAAGCATTTGATACAGTTCCACACAAAAGGTTACTCTACAAATTGAGAGAAATAGGATTGGGGGCATATGTATGTATTTGGATTGAAAATTGGCTAAAAGATAGAACACAGAGGGTTGTTGTAAATGGTAAAGCTTCAAATTGGACCAGGGTAGTGAGCGAAGTACCTCAGGGGTCTGTTTTGGGACCTCTTCTTTTTAATCTGTTTATTAATGATCTCCCACGTTGTGCTGAGTGCCATGTCTCGGTGTTTGGTGATGACACAAAATTAGGTAAGATAATAAAGACTAATCTTGATGTTTTTTCTTTACAGGAAGATTTGGACAGAGTAGGGAACTGGGCAAGAAAGTCGCAAATGAGGTTCAATATAGACAAATGTAAAGTTATGCATTATGGGAAAAATAATAACAAAGCAACATATACGTTAAATGGTATTTCCCTGGGAAAAACTACTAACGAAAAGGATTTAGGAATCATTGTAGATAACAAACTTGGCCACAGTGCCCAATGCCAGTCAGCAGCTGCAAGGCCAATAAGATATTGGCATGTATAAAACGAGGTATAGATTCACGGGAGGAGGACATCATCTCGCCTCTTTACAAATCAATGGTAAGACATCACCTTGAATATGCAGTACAATTCTAGGCACCAGTCCTTAAAAAGGATATTAAGGAACTAGAAAAAGTGCAAAGGAGAGCTACAAAATGAATAAGGGGATTGGAGGATCTTAGTTATGAAGAGAGACTTAAAAAATTGCATTTATTTACTTTAGAAAAAAGGCGTCTTAGAGGGGATATGATAACATTATATAAATATGTGCAGGGCCAATATAAGGAGCTCTCCAGGGACCTGTTCATTAATAGAAATGTACAAAGAACAGGAGGTCACCCCCTGAGACTGGAAGAGCAAAGATTTCATAGGCAGCAAAGGAAGGGATTCTTTACGGTAAGGACAATAAAATTATGGAACTAACTGCCAAGAGAGGTAGTGCTATCAACCACAATAGATGCATTTAAAAATGGTCTGGATGTTTTTTTTACAAAAGCAGAACATACAGGGGTATTAATAATAGAATGAGCATTAATAATAGAGCTTTTTGATCCAAGGAGAAATCTGATTGCCCTTTTGGAGTCAAGAAGGAATTTTTTTCCCCCTAGGAGGCAACATTCGAAAAAGCTTCCTTAGGGTTTTTTTTGCCTTCTTTTGGATCAAAACGCTGAAATGATAGGTAGAAGGGTTGAACTTGATGGACTTGTGTCTTTTTTCAACCTAAATTACTATATTACTATGTTACTAAATGAGGCTTATAAAAAAATGGCAGGTGGGACACCACAGCACAAATCAAAATGTGTATACAGGCCTGGTATATGATTCTGGGGCTCTCCCAGATAAAAGGGAGATTGCATAGACAACTCCCGTTCAGCAGCACTAATTATGGGGCTCACCCTAGACCGGATTACTGGGTATTAATAAACCTAACCTGTCATCCCACTTAAATGAATATTAAATCAATGTATTTGATTAAAGTAAACTTCCGTTGTCAACCACAAATAACTTCTTACTTTTACTTCAGAAAACTCTGTGAGTAAAACGGCCATCTAAGATCTCGCGATATTAGATCCAAGATAGCCGCCGGAAAACCCGCGAGATTAATGCGGGAAAACAAACGAATGAAAGGTAGAAATGTGGCGAGCATAGTCACAGTAACAGTATTCTCAGCATTCGGAGTTGACAGTTTAAAAGTCATTTTCCGAGTGATGGTTGAATAACCTATTAGTTAGTATTAAAATTACAAACTAAAAATTAGGTCTTAAAAAAGAGGGGAATAAGAGAGATACTTTGTGACAGGAGAAACCACCCAGGACAGTATTGGCTGATAAACCAATTTCACTAAAGCCCCAAAGCAGAGGCGTCACCAGGGCCGGCGCCACCAGTAAGGCGACTTAGGCAGCTGCCTAGGGCGCATCTTAGCTGGGGGCGCCGGAACCCTGTGTGAAAAAGAAAAATCCTCCCCCTTACTTACCTCGTCGCTGTTGCTCTGTCTCCGGTGGAGGTCCGTGGCTGTGAGGGAAGCGTTGTGCGCTCCCCTCCAGCCAATGCGCATTCAATAAAGTTTGTTTAAAAAAAAAGTTTAAACAAACTTTATTGAATGCGCATTGGCTGGAGGGGAGCGCACAACGCTTCCCTCACAGCCACAGACGGGCAGATGAGAGCACTGGGAGAGCAGCAGCAAGGAGGTAAGTAAGGGGGAAGGGCGGAGGATCCTGGCATATTGTGGGGGAAAATCCTGGCATATTGGGTGGCTAAGTCCTGGCTGGCATATTGTGGGGGAAAATCCTGGCATATTGGGTGGCTAAATCCTGGCTGGCATATTGTGGGGGAAAATCCTGGCATATTGGGTGGCTAAATCCTGGCTGGCATATTGTGGGGGAAAATCCTGGCATATTGGGTGGCTAAGTCCTGGCTGGCATATTGTGGGGGAAAATCCGGCCATAGTGGGTGGCTAAATCCTGGCTGGCATATTGTGGGGGAAAATCCTGGCATATTGGGTGGCTAAATCCTGGCATATTGTGGGGGAAAATCATGGGATATTGAGGGGCATAATCCTGGGATATTGAGGGGCATAATCCTGGCATATTGAGAGGCATAATCCTGGCATATTGAGAGGCATAATCCTGGCATATTGTGGGGCATAATCCTGGCATATTGAGGGGCATAATAATCCTGGGATATTGAGAGGCTAAATCCTGGCTGGCATATTGTGGGGGAAAATCCTGGCATATTGGGTGGCTAAGTCCTGGCTGGCATATTGTGGGGGAAAATCCGGCCATAGTGGGTGGCTAAATCCTGGCTGTCATATTGTGGGGGAAAATCCTGCCATATTGGGTGGCTAAGTCCTGGCATATTGTGGGGGAAAATCATGGGATATTGAGGGGCATAATCCTGGGATATTGAGGGGCATAATCCTGGCATATTGAGAGGCATAATCCTGGCATATTGTGGGGCATAATCCTGGCATATTGAGAGGCATAATCCTGGGATATTGAGAGGTATAATCCTGGGATATTGAGAGGCATAATCATGGCATATTGTGGGGCATAATCCTGGCATATTGAGGGACATAATCCTGGGATATTGAGAGGCATAATCCTGGCATATTGTGGGGCATAATCCTAGCATATTGAGGGGCATAATCCTGGGATATTGAGAGGTATAATCCTGGGATATTGAGGGGCATAATCCTGGGATATTGAGGGGCATAATCCTGGCATATTGTGGGGCATAATCCCGGCATATTGAGGGGCATAATCCTGGCATATTGAGAGGCATAATCCTGGCATATTGTGGGGCATAATCCTAGCATATTGAGGGGCATAATCCTGGGATATTGAGAGGTATAATCCTGGGATATTGAGGGGCATAATCCTGGCATATTGTGGGGCATAATCCTGGCATATTGAGGGGTATAATCCTGGCATATTGAGGGGCATAATCCTGGCATATTGAGGGGCATAATAATCCTGGGATATTGAGGGGCATAATAATCCTGGGATATTGAGGGGCATAATAATCCTGGGATATTGAGGGGCATAATCCTGGCATATTGTGGGGGAAAATACTGGCATATTGTGGGTGGAAATCCTGGCATATTGAGGGGTATAATCCTAGCATATTGAGGGGCATAATCCTGGCATATTGAGGGACATAATCCTGGGATATTGAGGGGCATAATCCTGGGATATTGTGGGGCATTGTCCTGGCATATTGAGGGGCAAAATCCTGGCATATTGAGGGGCAAAATCCTGGCATATTGAGGGGAAAAATCCTGGCATATTGAGGGGAAAAATCCTGGCATATTGAGGGGCGTAGTCCTGCCATATTGAGGGGCATAATCATGGCATATTGAGAGGCATAATCATGGCATATTGAGAGGCAAAATCCTAGCATATTGAGGGGCATAGTCCTGGCATATTGAGGGGCATAATCCTGGCATACTGAGAAGCATAATCCTGGCATACTGTGGGGCATTGTCCTGGCATATTGAGGGGCGTAGTCCTGCCATATTGAGGGGCATAATCATGGCATATTGAGAGGCATAATCCTGGCATATTGAGGGGAAAAATCCTGGCATATTGAGGGGAAAAATCCTGGCATATTGAGGGGCAAAATCCTGGCATATTGAGGGGCAAAATCCTGGCATATTGAGGGGCAAAATCCTGGCATATTGAGGGGCATAGTCCTGGCATATTGAATTTTTATTTTGCATAGGGCGGCAAAAATCCTTGCACCGGCCCTGGGCGTCACTAGGGTTGGTGTCACCCGGTGCGGTAACTCATGGTGTCACCCATCCTGGATTTCCTCCAATACATTGCCAGATTCCTTAGTAATGCCAGTCAGATGGCATTAAATATGTCACACACAGGAGCCCCACAAATTATGTCACACACAGGAGCCCATTAACTATGCCACACACAGGAGCCCCATAACTATGACACACATAAGAGCCCCATAAATTATGCCACACCAGAGCCCCATTATTTATGCCTTACCTTGGAGCCCAATTAATTATGCCATACACACAGGCGCCCCTTAGTTATACCACACACAAGCGCCCCATAATTATGCCACACAAAAGAGCCCCTTAATTATGCCACACATGGGGCCCAATAAATATGCCACACATGGGACTTCCATTAATTATGCGACACACAGGAGCCCCATGAAGTGACAATTGTACAATTCTAAAACAATACATATCTATACACACAGACATCTCTCTATCTCTCTATAACAAGTTGCATTTATCCGTATTTGAATTTTTAAAATATTATATTCAACTATTTTTACATGTAATAAAAATGTTACTGAAAAATTGCATTCCTTATTTTTATTCCCTTCCTCTGCACCCACATTGCACCTAAAGGACTTAACACAGCACCATACAGTACCCACAGCTTGGCTTGCACTAATATTGCACTTACATGACTTGGCATGCCGCAGTGTCACTTTGCCTCACATAACTAGCCAGTGTAACTTTCTTCATAGTACATATTATTTTGCCCCACAGACCATGCCACAGCATTGCCAATTCAAATAAACCAGTTTTCCCATTAATATGCCAGTATTTGCCCATAAATATGGCATAGCAAATTTGCCTAATAATGTATCGGTATTATTTTGCCACTCAATATGCCAGCATTTAACCCCTCAATATGCCAGCATTTAACCCCTCAATATGCCAGTATTATTTTGCCACTCAATATGCCAATATTTAGCCACTTAATATTCCAGCATTTAACCCCTCAATATGCCAGACTTGTGCCACTCAATATGCCAGGATTTAACCCCTCAATATGCTAGTATTATTTTGTCACTCAATATGCCAGAATTTTGCCACTCAATATGCCACGATTTAACCCCTCAATATTCCACGATTTAACCCCTCAATATGCTAGTATTATTTTGTCACTCAATATGCCAGAATTTTTCCACTCAATTTGTCACAATTTAACCCCTCAATATGCCAGGATGTAGCCATTTAATATGCCATGATTTAACCCCTCAATATGCCAGTATTTAGCCATTTAATATGCCAGGATCTAGTCACTCTATATGCCAGGATTTAGCCATTTAATATGCCAGGATTTAACCCCTCAATATGCCAGGATTTAACCCCTCAATATGCTAGTATTATTTTGTCACTCAATATACCAGAATTTTGCCACTCAATATGCCAGAATTTAACCCGTAATTTTAGTATTATTTTGTCACTCAAAATGCCAAAATTGTGAAACTCAATATCCCACGATTTAACCCCTCAATATGCTAGTATTATTTTGTCACTTAAGATGCCAGAATTTAACCCCTGAATATGCCAGGATTTAACCCCCTAAATATGCCAGGATTTAACCCCCTCAATATGCCAGGATTTAACCCCCTCAATATGCCAGCATTTAACCCCTCAATATGCCAGAATGATGAAACTCAATATGCCAGGATTTAACCCCCTCAATATGCCAGGATTTAACCCCCTCAATATGCCAGGATTTAACCCCCTCAATATGCCAGCATTTAACCCCCTCAATATGCCAGCATTTAACCCCTCAATATGCCAGAATGATGAAACTCAATATGCCAGGATTTAACCCCTCAATATGCTAGTATTATTTTGTCACTCAATATGCCAGAATTTAGCCATTCAATATGTCAGGATTTAACCCCCTCAATATGCCAGGATTTAACCCCCTCAAAATGCCAGAATTGTGAAACTCAATAAGCCAGAATTTAACCCCTCAATATGCTAGTATTATTTTGTCACTCAATATGCCAGGATTTAGCCATTCAATTTGCCAGGATTTAACCCCTCAATATGCCAGGATTAAGCCATTTAATATGCCAGGATTTAACTCCTCAATATGCCAGGATTAAGCCATTTAATATGCCAGCATTTAACCCCTCAATATGCCAGAATGATGAAACTCAATATGCCAGGATTTAACCCCTGAATATGCCAGGATTTAACCCCCTCAATATGCCAGGATTTAACCCCCTCAATATGCCAGGATTTAACCCCCTCAATATGCCAGCATTTAACCCCCTCAATATGCCAGCATTTAACCCCTCAATATGCCAGAATGATGAAACTCAATATGCCAGGATTTAACCCCTCAATATGCTAGTATTATTTTGTCACTCAATATGCCAGGATTTAGCCATTCAATAAGTCAGGATTTAACCCCCTCAATATGCCAGGATTTAACCCCCTCAATATGCCAGGATTTAACCCCCTCAAATATGCCAGGATTTAACCCCCTCAATATGCCAGGATTTAACCCCCTCAAAATGCCAGAATTGTGAAACTCAATAAGCCAGAATTTAACCCCTCAATATGCTAGTATTATTTTGTCACTCAATATGCCAGGATTTAGCCATTCAATTTGCCAGGATTTAACCCCTCAATATGCCAGGATTAAGCCATTTAATATGCCAGGATTTAACTCCTCAATATGCCAGGATTAAGCCATTTAATATGCCAGGATTTAGCCCCTCAATATGCCAGGATTTAGCCATTTAATAAGCCAGGATTTAGCCCCTCAATATGCCAGGATTTAGCCCCTCAATATGCCAGGATTTAGCCATTTAATAAGCCAGGATTTAGCCCCTCAATATGCCAGGATTTGCCATTCAATATGCCAGTATTTAACCCCTGCCAGAATTTTGCTAGTTTTATACCACCCTCCTCCCCCCTTCCACAGCACTTACCTTACTTTCTGCTCTGTCTCCCGGTTGTCTCCTCTGTGCAGTCTTCCCTCCTGCACGGAGGAGGGAAACACAGACACCAGATGTGACGTAACATCTGGTCACATTGATTGCTGCGGGGGAATGCCGGTGTGGTCCACAACCCCCGCACCCCCCTCGGGATGCCACTGCCCCAAAGCAAACAGTTACCACAGATAACATTATGGAAATGTTAAGAAAACATAAGTATTAAACAATAATAGAATAAAATATAAATTACAATAGCCAAGTCAAAGATAATGAGAAAACAAAATACTCTGACCTGACTTGTGATGGAGCAGCAAAGAAAGAGGAAGTACCTTAATGGGAGGGGTTTCTTATACCTTATCCTCACTTCTGATTGGTTTATGTTTTCTGTTCTTTGCTGCTATGGAGTAAGTAAAGGAAGTAATGCAAAATATGAAGCCTTCTGTCATGTGGTAAAATTGGGCAAATTGGCTGTGGCATATTAAATGGCAATATAATACTGGCATATTATTAGGCAAATTTTCTGTCTTAACGGCAAAATAATACTGGCATATTGGGCAAATTGTCTGGCTTATTAATGGCAAAATAATACTGGCATATTATTGGGCAAATTGTGGTTTATGAATGACAAATAATACTGGCAAATTATTGGGCAAATTGACTGTGCCATATTTATGGGCAAACACTGGCATATTAATGGGAAAACTGATTTATTTTAATTGGCAAAGTGATGCTGTGGCATGGTCTGTGGCACAAAATAACATGTACTATGAGGAAAGTGACACTGGCTAGTTCTGTGGGGCAAAGTGACATTGTGGCATGCCAAATCTTGTAGGTGCAATATGAGTGCAAACCAAGTGCTGTGGGTGCAATATAGGTGCATGACAAGTGCTGTGTTAAGTCCTTTATGTGCAATGTGGGTGCAGAGGAAGGGAATAAAAACAAGGAATGCAATTTTTCAATAACATTTTTATTACATATGAAAATAGTTGAATATAATATTCAAAAAATCAAATAAGTATAAATGCAACTAGTTTTAGAGAGAGAGAGATAGGGAGATGTCTATGTGTATAGATATGTATTGTTTTAGAATTGTACAATTGTCACCTCGTGGGGCTCCTGTGTGTCGCATAGTTAATGGCGGTCCCATGTCTGACATTTATTGGGCCCCATGTGTGGCATAATTAAGGGGCTCTTTTGTGTGGCATAATAATGGGATGCTTGTGTGTGGCATAATTAACGGGCATCTGTGTGTGTGTCATAATTAATTGGGCTCCCAGGTGAGGCATAAATAATGGGGCTCTGGTGTGGCATAATTCATGGAGCTGTGGTGTGGCATAATTTATGGGGCTCTTGTGTGTGTCATAGTTATGGGGCTCCTGTGTGTGGCATAGTTAATGGGCTCCTGTGTGTGACATAATTTGTGGGGCTCATATATGTGGCATATTTAATTGGCGATCTGACTGGCATTACTAAGGAATCTGTTTGACATGGTATTGGAGGAAATCCAAGGGAGGTGACACCATGAGTTACCGCACCAGGTGACAACCTTAGTGATGCCTCTGCCAACACCATGTGTGTACTGAGGGTCTCTGGACCAAACGTTAATGTGTGGTGCAAGGCTGTATTTTGGGAGCCACTTTTAGTTATCGTGGTCTCCCTATATTATCATTTCTTGGAGTCTGGGTCTACGTATAGAGAGTGCTAGCTCCAGCACAAATGTTCCCTTTTTATCTGGGATTTAATTCTGCAGAGAGGGGAGTGAGGGGGGGGATCACCCTATGTAATTTTCGTACCCTGGGTGTTTAGCTCACAAGCTTATCGGATAATTAACTTCGATACTGTTGTGAGAAAATTAGATACTTTAGGTGGAGTAACTTGCATGTGAGGCTGTGTGCATGATAGAAATTTGAGTGGGTCATTACAATCATTTGGAGAGAGGTAATAAATAATAATGTGACTAAAAAAGCACTACAGAAATTATGTATGTAACAAATTTAAATATAGAGCTGTTCACAGAAAAAGGAGAAAGCAACCCTAAAACCTTCCCAATACTAGAAAATAAAAAATGTGTCTATCTGGAGTGCTAACATCTAAAAGTGAGAAACATTTAAATGAAACAATGTGATAAATAAAAAGATACTTATATATTAGAAAAACATCTTGAACAGTCTTCTTCTTTCTATAGTCCAGACTCAGTTCAAGGTGTGTGGGTATACAGCAAAAAGAGGATTGCAAGGAAAAAAAAGGTGTTTTGTATTATCAAATATAAAGAAAGCAATTGTCTTATAATAATTAGGAATATAAAACACCACCAGGGAGTGGATATTTATGCAACACTTGAAATTATAAACAAATCAGAGAAACTGTATCATCAATAAAAAAATATATGTATTTTTAATTGTTAAGCAAATTAATGGTTAAAATACCGATTTATAAGCTAAGAATTTAATGCATATAATTAATACAATACAAATATATCAGTGGACAAAGTATAATAATATCTGTAGCTGATAAACAAACTGACAGACATACAGGACTTACAAACAAATAGACAAAAGATTATAAATGATAAAAATAAGCTTCGTAATGAGAGCTTACAGGGAATGTCGGTGGGACCTAATAAAAGGACCCCACGTAAAAAGCTTTGGGCTTCTGAGAGATCCTGGGTGAATGGAGTAGCGATCTCCGGTTAACTGGATATTCGAGCGAAGTTATACACGGAGTACCTCCCGGGTCTTCTCAGAACAATCACAGCCTCTCTTTACAATTTCTTGAAGAAGCTTTTGCGGAATCAGTTCTTTGTATGTGGCAAAGTAGGGGTAGAATGTCCCAGTGCAAACAGCCTTAGTATTGCGGCCAGTTGAAAGTTTCAAAATCCGGAAAAAAGCACTACGCATTTCGCCACAGGGGGCTTCATCAAAGGTGCATAATTGAAGAGCAGGCACTGCCTCCCTATATACTGCAGTTTGAGGAGACGCCTTCCATTCAATTAGGCACATTAACCCTTTCAAAGGCGATAAAAAAGATTTCAAATGGCTTTCACCTAATACAACTCAAGAAAATGTGTGGCCGACCCATATATGAATGTACATAAAATCAAATATACAAATAAATAAAACAAATTGTACAATAATCCCACAGGCAGAATGGTTAAAATTTTTTACATGTTGCAAAACATAAAACCGTGGATCCTTTTCTGTGTTAACAGGTCCGGATACTTACAAAGGTTTTTTTTTATTTTTTTTATTTGATACCTATATTGTCGAGCTTCTTTCTCTATTACCAGAACAGGATAGCACCATTGTGCAAAAAAAAAATTAAAATGGCCCTGTTATTATTATTAAATTAATAGTGTGCCCTGAGTGGCACAATATTACTGGTATCTGACTGGCACAATATTACTGGGCTCTGACTGGCACAATTCTGCTGGGCTATGACTGGCACAATTCTGCTGGGCTGTGACTGGCACAATATTACTGTGCTGTGACTGGCACAATATTCCTGGTATCTGACTGGCACAATATTACTGGGCTGTGACTGGCACAATATTCCTGGTATCTGACTGGCACAATATTACTGGGCTCTGACTGGCACAATATTCCTGGTATCTGACTGGCACAATATTACTGGGCTCTGACTGGCACAATATTACTGGGCTCTGACTGGCACAATATTACTGGTCTCTGAGTGGCACAATATTTTTGGGCTCTGACTGGTACAATATTACTATGCTCTGAATGGCACAATATTACTGGGCTCTTACTCACAATATTCCTGGTATCTGACTGGCACAATATTACTGGGCTGTGACTGGCACAATATTCCTGGTATCTGACTGGCACAATATTACTGGGCTCTGAATGACACAATATTCCTGGGCTCTGAATGACACAATATTCCTGGGCTCTGAATGACACAATATTCCTGGTATCTGACTGGCACAATATTACTGGGCTCTGACTGGCACAATATTACTGGTCTCTGAGTGGCTCAATATTTTTGGGCTCTGACTGGCACAATATTAATGTTATCTGACTGGCACAATATTAGTGGGCTCTGAATAGCATAATATTCCTGGTATCTGACTGGCACAATATTACTGGTATCTGACTGTCACAATATTACTGGGCTCTGAATGGCACAATATTCCTGGGCTCTGAATGGCACAATATTTCTGGGCTCTGAATCGCACAATATTTCTGGGCTCTGAATGGCACAATATTCCTGGTATCTGACTGGCACAATACTACTGGGCTGTGACTGGCACAATACTACTGGGCTGTGACTGGCACAATATTAATGGTATCTGACTGGCACAATATTCCTGGGCTCTGACTGGCACAATATTACTGGGCTCTGACTGGCACAATATTCCGGGTATCTGACTGGCACAATATTACTGGGCTCTGAGTGGCACAATATTATGGGGCTCTGAGTGACACAATATTACTGGTATCTGAATGACACAATATTCCTGGTATCTGAATGACACAATATTACTGGTATCTGACTGGCACAATATTACTGGGCTCTGAGTGGCACAATATTTTTGGGCTCTGACTGGCACAATTTTATTGGTATCTGACTGGCACAACATTATTGGGCTCTGAGTGGCACAATATTTTTGGGCTCTGACTGGCACAATATTAATGTTATCTGACTGGCACAATATTAGTGGGCTCTGAATAGCATAAAATTCCTGGTATCTGACTGGCACAATATTACTGGTATCTGACTGTCACAATATTACTGGGCTCTGAATGGCACAATATTCCTGGGCTCTGAATGGCACAATATTTCTGGGCTCTGAATGGCACAATATTCCTGGTATCTGACTGGCACAATACTACTGGGCTGTGACTGGCACAATATTACTGGGCTGTGACTGGCACAATATTACTGGGCTCTGACTGGCACAATATTCCTGGGCTCTGACTGGCACAATATTCCTGGTATCTGACTGGCACAATACTACTGGGCTCTGACTGGCACAATACTACTGGGCTGTGACTGGCCCAATACTACTGGGCTGTGACTGGCACAATATTACTGGTATCTGACTGGCACAATATTCCTGGGCTCTGACTGGCACAATATTACTGGGCTCTGACTGGCACAATATTCCGGGTATCTGACTGGCACAATATTACTGGGCTCTGAGTGGCACAATATTACGGGGCTCTGAGTGACACAATATTACTGGTATCTGAATGACACAATATTCCTGGTATCTGAATGACACAATATTACTGGTATCCGACTGGCACAATATTACTGGGCCCTGAGTGGCACAATATTCCTGGTATCTGACTGGCACAATATTCCTGGTATCTGACTGGCACAATATTACTGTGCTCTGAGTGGCACTATATTACTGGGCTCTGACTGGCACAATATTACTGGGCTCTGACTGGCACAATATTACTGGGCTCTGGCACATTTTTACTGGGCTCCGGCACATTTTTACTGGGCTCCGGTATATTTTTACTGGGCTCCGAGTGGCATATTACTGGTATCTGACTGGCACAACATTATTGGGCTCTGAGTGGCTCAATATTTTTGGGCTCTGACTGGCACAATATTACTGTTATCTGACTGGCACAATATTACTGGGCTCTGAATGGCATAATATTCCTGGTTTCTGACTGGCACAATATTCCTGGTTTCTGACTGGCACAATATTACTGGGCTCTGAGTGGCACAATATTTTTGGGCTCTGACTGGCACAATATTACTGGTTTCTGACTGGCACAATATTACTGGTTTCTGACTGGCACAATATTACTGGTTTCTGACTGGCACAATATTACTGGGCTCTGACTGGCACAATATTTTTGAGCTCTGACTGGCACAATATTTTTGGGCTCTGACTGGCACAATTTTATTGGTATCTGACTGGCACAATATTACTGGGCTCTGAATGGCACAATATTACTGAGCTCTGAGTGGCACTATATTACTGGGCTCTGACTGGCACAATATTACTGGGCTCTGACTGGTAGATTTTTACTGGGCTCCAAGTGGCATAATATTACTGGTATTTGACTGGCACAACATCTGGGCTCTGGGTTCTGAATGGCACAATATTTCTGGTATCTGACTGGCACAATATTACTGGGCTCTGAATGGCACAATATTTCTGGTATCTGACTGGCACAATATTACTGGTATCTGAATGGCACAATATTACTTGGCTCTGAGTGGCACAATATTACTGGTATATGAATGGCACAATATTACTGGTATCTATAATCGTACAATTGTCACCTCTTGGGGCTCCTGTGTGTTGCATAATTAATGGCGGGCCCATGTGTTCATAATTATGGGGCGCTTGTGTGTGACATAATTAAGGGACTCTTTTGTGTAGCATAATTATGGGGCACCTGTGTGTGGCATAATTAATTGGGCAGAGGTGAGGCATAAATAGTGGGGCTCTAGTGTGGCATAATTTATGGGGCTCTGGTGTGGCATAATTTATGGGGCTCCTGTGTGTGGCATAGTTATGGGGCTCCTGTGTGTGGCATAGTTAAAAGGCCATCTAACTGGCATTACTAAGGAATCTGTTTGGCATTGTACTGGAGTAAATCCAGGGGGGTGACACCATGAGTTTCCGCACTGGGTGACAACAACCCTAGTGATGCCACTGTTGCCAGACCTTCAACTCTGCCAACAATTTATCAATTGGGGTGGTAATGTTTAGGCAATATCGTTTTCTATTGTGTTTGGTTAGGGCAGGGTTGGCCCAAGACATTGTGCTGCCTGGGGCAAAAAACGAAATGCTGCCACTGCGCCAAAAAAACCCACAGTTTCTATATGCAAAATGATATGGCTCGATTATTGGCTACCCATGATTCAAATGTGTACCCTAAATATTTGAGCATTTAAACTTAATTTGAGTCATGTTATAGGCCAGTGGACACAAATTATGTTTTGGGGAATTGCACAGCTTGTTTTCATAATAATGTTTGTTTTACCATTTCTTTCTTTTCACCTTGTGTGTGAGCTTTTAGAACAAAACAATTTATTTTTATATGCCCACTAAACCACTTCTTACATACAAAATAATCATTTTTTTTCAACGAGCTCACCTATAAGGTGAAAAGAAAGTATTGGCAAAACATTATTATGATAATAGGCTGTGCAATTCCCTAAAACATAATGTGACCTGTGACCTATAACAAAATACAGATAGAGGGAGGGAGGAGGAGTGGGAAGGTGGGGAGTTTTTTTTTGTTTTTGTTGTTTAGTTTTTGTTTTTCTCTGTGAGGGGACTCCAGCTTCGCCAAAGCACTGTTGCGACTGCTATTTTATAATCGCAGCAGGCACAATAGTATCGGAGCTAACTCTAATATAGGGTTTTTTCCATCAGATTGGCTCAGAATACTCCTGGTTAGGAAGTACTCTAGGGGTGGGATGTGTTTTATGTATTGTTGTCTATATTTGTGTTTGTATGTTTATTGTGCAGGACGGGGAGGCATGGGGGATCCTGAGGGGATGGGGAGAACAAGTAACAAACATACTACCTTAATTAGACAGCATTAAGTCTGCATCAATAAATGCCCAGGGCCTTAATTCCCCACAAAAGAGGAGCATTCTTTTGAATGATTTAAAAAAAAAAAAGCAAATACATATCTGTGGAATACAAGAAACCCACTGGAGAAGGCAAGACGAGTTGAAAATAAAGAATCGGGCATACCCTCTAATCGTCTGTGCCTCTCTAGTGGACAAAAAGAAAAGAGGAGTAGCTATTTTTTTTTCGGTCCCACTTAAAAGTTAAAATCAAACACCAAGACTATGATACAGAGGGTAGATTTGTCATACTTATCTGCGAAATTAATAATGTGACTTATACTCTATTAAATATTTATGCCCCCAACCATTCTCCAGTGCAGTTCATAGATAAAATGTTGACCAAGCTAGATAGCATTAAACAAGGCGCCACTATAATTTTGGGAGACTTTAAGTGTCAAATGGATCCTAATTTGGATAACATGTCCCTGAAAGGGAAAATTAAGAACAAAAATACTATAAGAAATGCAAAAAGATTAAGTGAATTACTGAAGAAGCATGCATTGTTAGATCTTTGGAGAGTGTTCCACCCAGGGGAAAAAGATTTCTCATGTTTTTCGTGCTCCCATCTCGTCTATTCAAGAATATACCTGATTTTGGCAGGAGTTGGTCTGACAACCCCCCCCCCCCCCCTAAAAAAAAATTATTATTACTTATTAATATCTGAGGACCAGGTCGGACTGGAAATTGAACTATGATCAACTCCTGAAAAGTTAAAAAAACATTGAATATTTAAAAAAAATGGATCTATTTTTTTGGGGAAAATAAAGACAAAGGGGTTTGCCCTTCTGTGATATGGTGCACCTACAAATGTGTGATGAGGGGCCATTTAATTAAGTTGGGGTCGAGAGAAAAAAAAGCAAGAGTAGTTCCTCTCACAGATTGATATATAGCTTTAGACCAATTAGATCAAATAAATTAAAAAAAATCCATCGGTAATGATTACTCAAAATTCTGTCAATGAAATGTTAATAGACAGGGCTAACAGGAACTTAGAATATCTAAAGCGTAATTGGTAGTATTATGGAAATAAGGCTGAGAGAGAAATGACAAATAGATTAAAAAAAGAAAAATCTAAAAAAAATGATCTCCAGACTGAAATATAAGGATAAAGTAATATTACATCCAGATAAAATAGGTGAAATTTTTAGAAAATTTTATAATACACTGTATAATATCCCCAATGGGCCAGAAGAAAAAGATATACAAGATTATTTTAAAGGTCTAAAATTATCTAGAATCTCAGACACGCAATTAGAATTTCTTAACTCGCCACTCATGGAAATAGAGTGGAAACTGCCATAAATAAACTTAAGAACAATAAAATGCCGGGGCCTGATGGGTTTAATAACCAATTTTTTTAAATAATGAAAGACATTAAAAAAAAAGAACTGTTAAAGACCTTTTTTGGGACTCAAAATAAAATCGCCAGCGAATTATTACTAGCGAATATTGTTCCCATCCCTAAACCCAATAAAGATTTGGGTTTAATGGAAAATTATAGACCTATTACTCTACTTAATGTAGACATAAAAATATATGCCTCTGTGTTGGCAGAAAGACTCAAAAAGGTAATACTAACACTGGTCCATTCGGACCAATCAGGCTTTTTTTTTCTGGTCGGCTCTGTTCTAGTAACATCAGAAGATTGATAGATATAGTGGATTTGGCGCAGAGGACGCGGCTACCCCTGTTGGCCCTGTCGTTGGACGCCGAGAAGGCCTTCGACAGGGTCAACTGGGTTTATCTGCGCCGGATGCTGGAAAAATTTGGAGCAGACAGAAGTAAACGATAAATCTGGAACTAGGTCAGGAAACAGGCTGTAGCAGCTGTCCAAGGAAATCAGGGAGCAGGAACCGGGAACAGAAGCTGGAGCAGGAAGAAGCAAACAAAAATGCAGTCTGCAGCAGACAGAAGCAAACGCTCAATCTGGAGCCAAGTCAGGAAGCAGGCTGTAGTAGTTGTCCAAGGAATCAGGGAGCAGGAACCGGGAACAGAACCTGGAGCAGGAAGAACAAATGAAAATGCAGTCTTGCAGCAGACAGAAGCAAAAGGCAAAAAGCAAAATAACCAAGCACTGACTGGAAGGTGTGCTGGGTTTAAATAGGTAGCTGGGATCACATGACCGGCCACCTCCCACCAGTAGGTGGGGCACACAGATGTTATATAAAGAGGTCAGAGACTCAGCGCCATCTTGTTTTATTCCCTGGTCCCTGGCCTGTTCCTCCCCAATGGATCTCTCAGGAGCAGTGAGAGCTGCAATTCTGCCGTGAGGGCGGCGTAGGCGCCCAGGGGCAGGTGAGTACCTAGCTGTGCCATGACAATAAGAAAGAAGGTTGGTACTGTGTTAAACAATCTATTGCAGAGATTCCAAATTTAGAAGAATTGTTTTGGAAAACAAAAGAGAAGAGACATCAGAGAGATAAAATAAAGAATCTCCCCCAGACTTTAAAGGACATTTTAGACGCCTGGGAGAAATTTCGGAAAAGAATGGGTCTTACCAATAAGATCATACCCACAGTATCAACCGAAATAATCACAACAAATGTAATAGATATCAATTTAAAAAAATCGATTGAGTGCGGGCTAAATAAAATTGAAGACTTGATGGAGGGAAACAAATGAATCAACTTTAAACAACTGGGAATATCAAACACTCTCCCAAACAATGAAATATTCACATATTTATGGGTAAAGGATATTTATAAGAACATACAGGGATGTCTCCGGTAGTTGAATCCCTAGAAGAGCTTATAGTCCAAAAGGAAATTAAGAAACCGATTTCTAAATGTTTGACGCTAGTAAAAATAATGAATAAAGAAGTAATAATTCCGGCGCTGGCAAAATAGGAGAGTGATTTGAAAACACAAATAAATATTAAAGAATGGCTTGCTTCACTCAAAAACACCTCTAAGGCTATACAGTGTTTAAACCTATTTGAAACTCAATACAAAATTCTGAATAGATGTTACCTGGTGCCCTCACGAATTGCTTTGATGTTTCCGGGTGCTAGTGATGTGTGTTGGAGATGTGGAGAACAGAGGGGTGATTTGATGCATGTGTGGTGGAGTTGTAAACCTATAGAACTGTACTGGAGAATTGTGGGGAGTAGAGTTTTTTCAATTTGTGGTACGGAGTTGGTTAAGGCTCCTGAAACGTTTCTACTCCATCTGGATGTATATTCATGGCCGAGACAAAATATAAATTTTATTATTCACTGTTTATTAGCAGCAAAATTACTCATTGCAAGATACTGGAAATCTACACTAACCCCCATATGGCCTCAGCTGAAAAGTCAATTATTGTTTCAGATTAAGATGGAAGCAGGAATTGCTTCCCAATTCGAGATAATGGATAAGAACAAGGCTAATTGGAAAAGCTGGATTAATAAAATTCAAGGGGAATGACCCTGGGCAATTATTTTAAGTATTTTTAGATGATGTACAAAAGGAAAGATAGAAAGAAAAAGTAAAGAATAAAATGCTGGAAAAAGAAAAATCAGATAAATTTGTTCTCTCCTGGTCTTCGACTGGGGCCTGCCCATGCTTCCGCGTCCTGTGTGTCCAAAGTGTGGGGGGGGGGGGGGGGGGATTGTCCTGCTCTTTGCATAAGGAAAGATACCATTGGAAATTTTTTCTCTGATAGGGAGATTGTTCCCTGTTTATCGCCTGAGGATATAAGGATTTATTGGGGAGTGGGGCGGGCGTTCCTCTTGCCCCGCGATGTTTGTTAATGTTTTGTTATGATAATTTTTTATTTGTGCTGTCCTGTATGGTAAATGTATTTTTGTGTATGTGAGTATTATTGAAAATAAAGTATATAAAATTTAAAAAATCCACATACAAAATCCAGATATAGTCAGTATCAAAGGAGTTAACATCTGGATTGCTTAACATATGTAGGCTGTGTCAGATGAGTTAACCCCTGGATGGCTAGACAGATATAGGCAGTGTCAGAGGAGTTAATCCCTTGGGTGGCTAGACAGATATAGGCAGTGTTATTGGAGTTAATCCCTTGGGTGGCTAGACAGATATAGGCAGTGTTATTGGAGTTAATCCCTTGGGTGGCTAGACAAATATAGGCAGTATCAGAGGAGTTAACCCCTTTAGCCACACTTACTCACACACAGACATTCTGTCACTGACACACACACACACTCTCACTGACATACACACACACACACACTCGCTCACTGACATACACACACTCTCACTTACACTGACACACACACACTCACTCTGACATACACACACTGTCAGTTTTTAACTTACTTGGTCCAGTCATCTCTTTGCTTTGAGCTCCACGTGTGAAGAAGCGACTGATCCAATCATGGGAGGCTTCTGAACTCTCAGACAATCAGGAGAGTATCAAGCTCCCCTGGACACAGGAAAAAAGAAAAAGACTGCTGCATGAAGCAACAAAGTGCCACCTCTGACCCAGTCTGCCCCATTAAAGGGCTGGCCCTGGGTTAGGGCAATGCCTAAATATTGAATGAGGGAACCGACCCAGATGAGGGGGGTGGGTAGAATGTCTGGGGTTAAACCTGTTATGAAAATATAGGGTTTCAGATCTTACTAATAGATATCGCATGTACTGATAGCAAGTCCTCTAGTAAATGTAACAAAGGATACAGAGCAATGTTAAAATAAAGAGGTGCAAGTGGGCAGCCATGTGTTATAGACAGAGGCGTCACTAGGGTTGGTGTCACCCGGTGCGGTAACTCATGGTGTCACCCCCCTGGATTTCCTCCAATACCATGCTAAACAGATTCCTTAGTAATGCTAGTCAGATGGCCCATTAAATATGCCACATACAGGAGCCCCACAAATTATGTGACACACAATAATAATATGCCAGTAGTATTTTGCTTTTAATAAGCCAGACAATTTGCCTAATATGCCAGTAATATTGTGCCATTCAGATGCCAGTAAGATTGTGCCATTCAGATGCTAGTAATATTGTGCCATTAAGATTCCCCAGCCAATTTGCCCATCAAGATGCCAGTAATATTGTGCCATCAAGATGCCAGTAATATTGTGCCATTCAAATGCATGTAATATTGTGCCATTCAAATGCATGCAATAGTGTGCCATTCAAATGCATGCAATAGTGTGCCATTCAAATGCTAGTAATATTGTGCCATTCAATTGCCAGTAATATTGTGCCATTCAATTGCCTGTAATATTGTGCCATTCAATTGCCTGTATAATTGTGCCATTCAAATGCCAGTAATATTGTGCCATGCAAATGCCAGTAATATTGTGCCATGCAAATGCCAGTAATATTGTGCCATGCAAATGCCAGTAATATTGTGCCATTCAGATGCTTGAATAATTGTGCCATTCAAATGCCTGTAATATTGTGCCATTCAATTGCCTGTAATATCAACGTGTTTCGCTGGCTCCACTGTCGGCTTTCTCAGAAGAAATCTTTATACCGTATTTGCTCGATTATAAGACGACCCTGATTATAAGACGACCCCCCAAACTTTGGATATTCCTTTAGGAAAAAAAACTAAAAGCCTGAATATAAGACTACCCTATAGGAAAAAAGTTAAACTTGTATATATTCACATGTAAATTGCTTTTTTAATAAAAATTATGATATCAAAAAATGTATTTCTAGTTTTTATTTCTTTTTATGTGCCAATGCTGCCTTTCTCTTTCCCTTGCCCCCATTTTTCTCTCTCTCCCCCCTCCCCTTGCCTGTCTCTTAACCCCCTCACTCCCCTTGTCTGTCTCTTAACCCCTTCCCTCCCCTTGTCTCTGTCTCTTAACCCCTTCCCTCCCCTTGTCTGTCTCTTAACCCCTTCCCTCCCCTTGTCTGTCTCTTAACCCCTTCCCTCCCCTTGTCTCTGTCTCTTAACCCCTTCCCTCCCCTTGTCTCTGTCTCTTAACCCCTTCCCTCCCCTTGTCTCTGTCTCTTAACCCCTTCCCTCCCCTTGTCTCTGTCTCTTAACCCCCTCCCTCCCCTTGTCTCTGCCCCCCTCCCTCCCCCTGTCTCTCTGTCCCCCCTGTCTCTCTGTCCCCCTCCCTCCCCCCTGTCTCTGTCCCCCTCCCTCCCCCCTGTCTCTCTGTCCCCCTCCCTCCCCCCTGTCTCTCTGTCCCCCTCCCTCCCCCCTGTCTCTCTGTCCCCCTCCCTCCCCCCTGTCTCTCTGTCCCCCTCCCTCCCCCTGTCTCTCTGTCCCCCTCCCTCCCCCTGTCTCTCTGCCCCCCCTCCCTCCCTTCCCCTTACCTTGATCCCTGGTGGCTAGTGGGGGCAGCCGGGGGATGTCTGCACGATACTTGCAGACATCCTCCATGCTGCCCGACACGGCAGTCTATTATGACGGACAGCTGTCCATCATAATAGTCTGCCGTGTCGGGCAGCATGGAGGAAATATGCACGTATCGTGCAGACATCCCCCAGCTGCCCGATTCTCCCTGGTGCCTAGTGGGGCAGCAGAGGAAGTCTGCGCGATGAGCGCAGACCTCCCCTGCTGCCGCCCGGCACGCTCGCCGGGACTTCTGTGACGAAAGCGGAAGTATCCGGCTTCTTCACAGAAGCCCCGGCGGTCGTGCCGGGCGGAAGCAGGGGAGTCTGCGCTCGTTGCGCAGACTTCCCCTGCTGCTAGAGAGGGGGATCCAGGTCAATTTGAGGTCAGATTATAAGAGACCTCGATTATAAGACGAGGGGGATTTTTCAGAGCATTTGCTCTGAAAAAAACCTCGTCTTATAATCGAGCAAATACGGTATCTATCTTTCTGTAAAGTGCTAATGTGTCCTTTTCACTTTAAATAAGGCCTTTATTCAAATCACCTGTGGGACAGAAAAATTACTCGGGGCCCTAACTGATGACACGACACCTCCGGGGACAGGCCACCCCCCCACCATTCACAACTGCCTATCCATAACGGTTGGATGAGGAGCTGACGACCCCCCCGTGACGTCTTACCGAGACGTCTATCCACCATCAACGAGATTTGGTGGATAGACAGTCCTGGGCACATGATCTCCTGAATAGCAAAACTTTAAACATAACAAGCACATATAAACCTGATGGAGATCTTGATTACCTAGCCCCTAGGTTGAACCATAAAGGCTCCTAAATGAATTTGCAAAAAATGTCCCTAAGTAAAGAAAATTATTATTAAAACAAAAGGTGTCAAAAATAAAAATAGTAATTGGAGATTAGAAGTAATAAAGGACAACCAAAATATAAGAAAATAGAGAAAAAATAAATATAAATAGTGAAAAATAAATAAATATAAATAAAAAAAAAAATGTAAATAAAAATATAAATAATAAAAATAAATATAAAAAGAGAAAAGAAAAATGGAAAAAATTAAAAAACATTAAAAAAAATATAAAAAAGTCAGAATGATGTGTAGAAAAATATATTATGTAGAAAAATTATGAAAAATAGTTATAAAAATGATTATTAATATCTAATTAAAACAATCCCTCAGGCTCATCGATAACAGTCTCCATTTACAAACTACTTGACATACAAAATCACATTAATTTACATATTGTAATTTTTTTTTTTATTTATGGGATGCAGCCCCCTTCTTTTTGTGTGTGTGTAAATATATCTTTATTTGTTTTTAGTTATTATTTAAAGACAATTCAAGGGGACAAATATATGGGAAAAGGGACAAAAACAATAAAAAGAACATGGCAAAGAAAAGGGTTGCATAGTGGGGCACTCGTCGCAGCAGGGCGCAGCCCCCTTCTTAGTCTGTGTATATACAGATTTTTATTTTGATGGATATATATGAGGGTGGAAATGCATGTATGCACAGTCATGTATATCTATACAAAAATCACATAAATATGTGCACAAGAACAGATTATATAAATATATATATTGGCAATTAAAACAAACAAAATTAGCAGTTTATGTGGATATTCTTCATAATTTCCATATGACTGTAAAACACAGAAACACATATAAGATAAATATACTTTCTCTATGCTCCATAATTAGAGGCAATAATAGTGATTTGGGGCAAGAAGAAGAAGGACCATATAGCTGGACATCAGAAAGGCAAAAAAACTGGCAACAAAAAGTGGGGGGACTGAAGTTTACTTTATAAGAACGCCAGAACATCCAAAATCTTTATAAAGACCACCCTCTCTGAAGGCTTTGAATTTGTAGATCCATGCTGTCTCTTTTCTAGATAACATCCGGGCGTGGTTACCCCCTCTGCAGTGTGAATAACGTTTTTCTATCCCTATTGCTGTAAAGGAATATAGTGAAAAAGATCTACACAGATTACAATGAATTGCTATACTGTGTTTCTTACTTTTATTTCTAATTCCCCAAATATGGGGAGTCAGCTCCACCTCCAACCGCTATGGATAGGCGGTTGTGAATGGTGGGGGGGTGGCCTGCCAACGGTCCGGGTCACGTGATTGCCCCTGGCTGATGGCGAAAAACGGAGGTTCTCCTCCCAATCACATCATCAGTTAGGGCCCTGAGTAATTTTTCTGTCTCACAGGTGATTGGGATAAAGGCCTTATTTAAGGTGAAATCGAAAAGGACACATTAGCTCTTTACAGAAAGACAGATATAAAGACTTCTCCTGAGGATGCCGACAGTGGAGCCGGCGAAATGCATTGAGACCAATACTACAGTACCTGAAGATTCTAACCTGGTGGCAGCAGGAATGAGTTGAACCACCTTATCAGGACACTTTACATGCAAGTTGCACTTTATGTGCTATTGTCTGTTGTATATGCATTTATTTTTTCAATATTGCCAATTTTATGTATTTCTGCGCAATGGATTCTTTATATTTTTTTATAGATTGCAGAATAAATTCTGAAGATTTTATCAAAGTAAAAATATATGTATTTCTCACAAAATAATGCTCACTTCTGACTATCCAATTTACCCAGGACTTAAGGAGTTATATAAGCACAAACATTAGGACTTTTCAATGTATATTTCACCAGGTATAACCCTGATAAGTACCAACTGACCACAGAGACAAGACAGTGGGGGTAGCAGAAATATTCTGTAATTGCAATAAAAGGAGAGCTAGCAACATGACCATACAAAGCTGTGTCAAGACAGGGGTTATTTTAGGCTAAAGGGCAGATGATGAATATTGCACATACACACATAACTTAGTTCAACTGATTATGGTGAATACAAGATGGATTAAACTGGATCTGCTACTGGATATGGTATATGGATATTGGTTATGTTTTCTCACACATGATTTGACCAAACTTTCTACCATTTGGGAAAAGTTGATACTGGCTTGTTTGGGTGGCTGGGGAGTTTGGGAAATGTTGTTGTTCATGGACTGTTTTGTAGCTGTGGTCATGTGGGTTTTGTTTTTACTGTTATATGTGTTGCTTTATAAATTTTTAAAATAAGTTAGCATAACATTTTCATGTGTGTATATATATATATATATAGGTTTATATGTGTGTGGTAAATGTCTGCATATTATAATTAGTGCTGTCCTGCTCTACCTCTGAGCAATAAACTTCTAAAATGCACATATTATCATTGAAAAATTAGTGACGGGCAGGGCCGGACTGGGAACAAAAACCAGCCCTGGAAAAAATTTAGATACCAGCCCCATCGCATAAGATTTTTAAACCAGCCCATAGCATAATATAATTTTTTTATTCATAGAAGGGAAAATCATGCATTTTAAAAAGCACATCTGAACAGTGTATTATTTATAGATGAGACTGATATATAAGCCTGTCTAGGGCAATATATATACCTCCAGTATGTACACAGAGTTATATGAATTGCCCTGTGCAGAGGTATATATCAGGGCAGTGTGTGAGACATATCCTGTAGCCTGTCTCTCTCTCTCTCTCTCTCTGTGGCGTCTCTCTCTCTCTCTCTCTGTGGCGTCTCTCTCTCTCTCTCTCTCTCTGTGGCGTCTCTCTCTCTCTCTCTCTCTCTGTGGCGTCTCTCTCTCTCTCTCTCTCTGTGGCGTCTCTCTCTCTCTCTCTCTCTGTGGCGTCTCTCTCTCTCTCTCTCTGTGGCGTCTCTCTCTCTCTCTCTGTGGCGTCTCTCTCTCTCTCTCTCTCTGTGGCGTCTCTCTCTCTCTCTCTCTGTGGCGTCTCTCTCTCTCTCTCTCTCTGTGGCGTCTCTCTCTCTCTCTCTCTCTGTGGCGTCTCTCTCTCTCTCTCTGTGGCGTCTCTCTCTCTCTCTCTGTGGCGTCTCTCTCTCTCTCTCTGTGGCGTCTCTCTCTCTCTCTCTCTCTGTGGCGTCTCTCTCTCTCTCTGTGGCGTCTCTCTCTCTCTCTCTCTGTGGCGTCTCTCTCTCTCTCTCTCTGTGGCGTCTCTCTCTCTCTCTCTCTGTGGCGTCTCTCTCTCTCTCTCTCTGTGGCGTCTCTCTCTCTCTCTCTCTGTGGCGTCTCTCTGTCTCTCTCTCTGTGGCGTCTCTCTGTCTCTCTCTCTGTGGCGTCTCTCTGTCTCTCTCTCTCTGTGGCGTCTCTCTCTCTCTCTCTCTGTGGCGTCTCTCTCTCTCTCTCTCTGTGGCGTCTCTCTCTCTCTCTGTGGCGTCTCTCTCTCTCTCTCTCTCTGTGGCGTCTCTCTCTCTCTCTCTGTGGCGTCTCTCTCTCTCTCTGTGGCGTCTCTCTCTCTCTCTGTGGCGTCTCTCTCTCTCTCTCTCTCTCTCTGTGGCGTCTCTCTCTCTCTCTCTGTGGCGTCTCTCTCTCTCTCTCTGTGGCGTCTCTCTCTCTCTCTCTCTCTCTGTGGCGTCTCTCTCTCTCTCTCTCTCTGTGGCGTCTCTCTCTCTCTCTCTCTCTCTGTGGCGTCTCTCTCTCTCTCTCTCTCTGTGGCGTCTCTCTCTCTCTGTGGCGTCTCTCTCTCTCTGTGGCGTCTCTCTCTCTCTCTCTGTGGCGTCTCTCTCTCTCTCTCTGTGGCGTCTCTCTCTCTCTGTGGCGTCTCTCTCTCTCTGTGGCGTCTCTCTCTCTCTGTGGCGTCTCTCTCTCTCTGTGGCGTCTCTCTCTCTCTCTCTCTGTGGCGTCTCTCTCTCTCTCTCTCTCTCTCTCTCGCGTCTCTCTCTCTCTCTCTCTGTGGCGTCTCTCTCTCTCTCTCTCTGTGGCGTCTCTCTCTCTCTCTCTCTCTGTGGCGTCTCTCTCTCTCTCTCTCTCTCTCTCTCTCTGTGGCGTCTCTCTCTCTCTCTCTGTGGCGTCTCTCTTCCCACCTTCCCCCTGTAGTGTCTTTCACCCCTTTCCCCCTGTAGTCTTTCACCCCACCCCTCCCCCCCTGTAGTGTCTTTCACCCCACCCCTCCCCCCCTGTAGTGTCTTTCACCCCACCCCTCCCCCCCTGTAGTGTCTTTCACCCCCCCTAGTGTCTTTCACCCCCCCCCCTTCCCCCCCTGTAGTGTCTTTCACCCTCCCCCTATAGTGTCTTTCACCCCCCCCCTATAGTGTCTTTCACCCCCCCTTCCACCTCCCCCTGTAGTGTCTTTCACCCCACCCTTCCCCCTCCCCCTGTAGTGTCTTTCACCCCCTGCCCTTTATGTCTCACTCACCTTGCTTTCTCTGCTTCCCATCCCGCCGCCGGAACTGCTGCTGCAGCATCTGGCGGCAGCAGGCGAATTTCTTAAAGCGGCGACGGCCGCCGAATTGCTTAAAGTGGCCCACCGCCACTTTAAGCAATTCGGCGGCCGTCGCCGCTTTAAGAAATTCGCCTGCTGCCGCCGGATGCTGCAGCAACCGAACTCTTAAAGTGGCGGCCGCCGCCGCTTCACTTTAAGTGGCCAAGGCGGCCCCGGGGCAGGCGGCCCACCGGGATTTTTCCCGGTATCCCGGTGGGCCAGTCCGGCCCTGGTGACGGGAGGTGGGTGCTTACAGGCCAACTAAGACATAAAAAAGGTATACGAAAAGCTGAAAGGCAGCAATTCCTAAAGAAGGTCTGTTTAAACAGCACCCATGCACATATCAAAAATAGACAACAATTTAGAAATATAGAAAAAATTTATTTCAGAAAAAGTACCCTTTATAGGGATCGTGTGAGACATAACAAATATACATACCCTAAATACACAATATATAATTGAAACAAAACAAAAAGCCTGTGGGGCTAAAAAAATAAACAAAACAGGCAAAAATAGGGGGCTGACTCCCGCTGTGCATCCACAGCAAAGAGAATAAAACAGCAAGCACTAATAATAAATAGCAAAAACCTGAAAGAAAGAAATAAGCGTTAGCAGCAAGGAATTGATCCAAGGAAATAAAGTTCCCAAAGGCTCTGTAGCAAGCAGAAATAGCAGGGAAACACAGCTTCCAATAGAGTGCAAGCTATAAACATCAATCAATAAAGCTAATCAAAAAATAAACAGTGCACAAAATCAAAAACACCATATTGTCCAGGATAATTGATAAATTAGGTGGTAGCAAACACTGTCTTTGAAGCATGGGCAAGCTGACATAGTATTATGCCCAAAATAAATATCTGTACATTTAAACAGACAGTCCCTGGAGCCAGATGGAGATAAGCACAGTCATTAAAGTGAGGAATTGCTGATGATAATAGTGTGCCCAGGATGGATACTAGCACGTTTATCTGCAGACAGACTCTGGGGAGTAATTAACACACGAACTGCCTTCAAACCTTAACCGCGACCCTCCAGTCACGGAACATCAGGGAAACCGGTAAGTGAAGAGTAGTTCCCAGTCTGCGCTGTCCTCGTATTGAACTGCTCCAAAAGCTCCTGATGTTAAGACAGTAATCGCTTCAGTGTTTGAAAGATCACAGCTGTTCCTGTATACATGCAAGCCCCACAGGTTACAAGAGACGTGTAATCTACGGCCGTTTCGCCAAAGGCTTCTTCCGGGTCACATGATCGGCTCCTACAACTCACTGCTTTAAATAGCTGACCCACCGGAGGGCGAAAATATATTAACACAAAAATAACAGAACAAAAACAGGGCAATACAAAATGCCTAATATCATCCTCAAAAAATAAATAAACACCAATAAACCAAAATCATGTACAAAATCAATAATCACTTTAAAATATGTAACAACTAATCATTAATGTATTATAATAAACTGACGGACCAGATTGAGAGCAGGACAAAAACGGAGGTGAGGGAAAGGGGGGGAGAAGGGGGGAAAAGGGAAAAGAGGACCTCATGAAGGAAGAAAGCAACCATACTTGATCTCCTCATTCATCCAAATTTCCAATCCACTTGCACCTTCTCAAGGCCACATACCCTCAAATCCAAAACTCTACGGTCATGATAATCCACATAATGCAAGTCTACCGAACTATCCAGATTTTTATTCCTTATGTCTGACATATGTTCCAGGACCCTATCCTTGAGTCTACGGACAGTTTTGCACACATAATATTTTTCACAAGGGCATTTGAGGGCATATATAACTCCTTCAGAATTACACGTAATATGTCCCTTTATCTGAAAATTCTCTCCCCTTGAATTCGAAAAGCTCATCTTTTTTTCTAAACAACGGCAGGCCTTACAGTGCCTACATGGAAAACAGCCATTCCTAGTAACCTTCTGTGTTAACCAATTGTCACTGGGTTTAGACCTCACAAAATGACTCCTAACCAACAGGTCTTTTAAATTAGGGGCTCATTGGTTGTCATATGGGGATAGTCCCCAGTGAACCGCGCTACATCAGCATCCAATTGCAAAACTCTCCAATGTTTCTCTAGGATTTTTCTTAGGTCGTTCCATTGTTCATTATACGTAGAGATAAATCTAACCACGTCTGGAGTACTCTCCTTCTTACTATTATCAAAAAGGAGTCCTTCTCTTTTACTAGTCTTAGCTCTCTGAAAACCTCTCGTGATGCTTTTCCTATCATAACCTCTCTCAAGAAATCTCTCCCTTAAATCATTTGCCTGTGAACCAAATATATTATCTGTAGAACAATTCCTCCTGATCCGAAGTATACCACTAATTAGGGACTATGGGTGATGAGTTTCTGCTCTTAGCAAGGAGTTAGTAGCTGTTGTCTTCCTATAAACATCTGTCTCTAAAGTATTACCCAGTTTGATAATCTTAAGATCTAAAAAAGATATTTCATGTTTTCTATACTCAAAAGTAAATTTCAGGTTACGGTCATTAATATTGATGGCCGTCATAAACTCACACAGTGCATCAATAGAACACTCCCACAGCATAAGAATATAATCAATATAGCGTACCCAAAGGACCACATGCGCGTCCACCATGCCAGCAAGTTGGTCAAACACCACCTCCTGCTCCTAAAAACCCAGGTGTAAGCAGGCATAGGTGGGCGTGCACGTGGCTCCCATGGCCGTACCCCATATGTTTATCTGTTTGTCTGTATGTGTATCTTTTTGTCTGCATGTGTGTCTGGTCTGTATGTGTATCTGTTTGTCTGCTAAAACCTCATCCGTCTCCAGACTGCCAACTGAAGGCCACCCAGTACCTAAACCGTCACACAATTACACTAAAGTCTGTCTTTTATAATTCTTAGACCATCCTGTAAAGAGATCCCTGTTATCCAATATACAAGCCGACCCCATAGTAGATCTACCTTGCTCCCACAAGACAATGTTCACTTCTGACTATCCAATTTACGCAGGACTGTCCTAGAAGTAGCAAATTATCCTGCCAGTAAACGAAATTGCCTTCTGACTATCCAATTTCCTTAGGACCATCCCTGAATCACACAATTTGTATCCCACCAAAGGAAAAATATATGTATTTCTCACAAAATAATGCTCACTTCTGATTATTCAATTTACCTACGACCAACCCTGAAGTAGCTAATTGTTCCACTAGTAGACAAAATTGCCCTCTGACTATCCAATTTCCTTAGGATTGTCCCTGAAGTACACAATTGTCCCACTGGGATACATAAACTGTACAAGACCACATAAAAAAAACCATAAAAATATTTAAATGAACTGTACCCGGCAGTATGAAGAGGAAGAGAGATCTACACTGGTCCACTACTTCCACTGATCCGAAGGACTCCGTCACCTGAGGTTTGGACATCCGTGAAGGATCGATGAAAGCAGATTTGAGGTAGGACACAAGTGGTCTACAAGCTGGCTGTTCTCACCTCAGTGTCATCGGTCTCACATGCTATCCCAAGTTTCAGGTTGTTGGAGTCCTACAAAAGTCACCAAAACGGTTGCATAATAAGAATTGTTCTCTGTAGATCGAGGACTGTCAGGAGCTTTACCAGGTCAGGTAGGAGTTTCAGTGCAGGTATAAAGGAGGTGTCTGGATGCATGCAGTGCTGTATTTACTGCGAAGCATCCTAGGTGGATGCCTAGGGCGGCAAATTTTGAGGGGCGGCAGCCCCTTTATCCGCCCCTCTAAAAAAAAAAAAAAAAAAAACGCGCTTGCAGGCAGAGACGGAGGTGAGAGGGGATCGGAAGAAGCAACAGCAACTTAGCTGTAGAAATATTGCTGTAGCCAAAGGGTCTCAGGAGATGCTGAAAAACATCACCCAGGCTGGTTGAGCCACCCAGGATCAGTCTCCCAGTTCCTTGACAGGGTTGCAATTCAAATGAGCTTTAAGCAGAGGATCAGGAACAGAAGAAGCAGCTCTTGGAAGTCAGGCATCCAACTTCAATGTAAAAGGACTGTTTGCAATAAACTGAAGGTATTAAACTGGGTGTGATGCAAAAAACAAGTCCACCTGACACAAAAGAAGGCAAAAGAAAAGAAAAATGTCGGTGCGCTAAGATAGTCACAGGCTCAAAAAATATAAATGTATAAAATGATGCTTACCAAACAGGTGTGAGCATGCTGCAAATACAGTGTGATTGGCTGTACAATGTATACAAAAAACAAAAACTGTCTGCGCTTCTCACCCTAACAGAGTTAGTTTTGGTAGCAGTATAAACTGCTTTGTGTGCCCACTAGTTAGGAGGGGAGAGTAGGTTCTCACCCTATTGAGAGTGTGCCTTGACGTGGCGGGTGAGCTTTATTATGATTTGGCCATTTCATATAACCAAAACCTCTCAATTATATTAACTTTATATATTTGTTGCCAACTTTATTAGGGTGAGAAGCGCAGACAGTTTTTGTTTTTTTGTATAAAAGGTAGGGAGCCCTCTAGAGGAGGAAGGAGGTATATATTATCACAAACATTAGGACTTTTAAATGAATATGTCAGGAGGTCAGGGTAGAATCCTGACAAGTACCAACTGACCACAGAGACTAGAGAGTGGGAGAAGCAAAAGTATTCTGTAATTTCGATTAAAAGGAGAGCTAGCAACATGACCATACAAAGCTGTGTCAAGGCAGTTCTGAGTTACAATTTGAGTGTATGAAGGGTTTATACAATTCTTTGGCAGAACAACCCAAAAAAAAAAAACAAACGCCTTGCTGTATTGGAAAATCAATTGGCATTCGCGAGTCTGAAAATATCTAACCTGGAAGATAGAAGTAGACGAACAGTCAGCAATCTACCGAATGCTGACTGTTCAGTAGTTTTGACTACACAGATTGCCTAAATCTAAAAATGCACCCAATGATGCTCCTAGAGAATTGATAGTAACATTTCATCATTATCACATCAAAATTAAATTTATGTCAAATTTCTACAAGGGAAATATATCTGAAACATACAACCACCTGAAAATATTTCAAGACTTTTCTCCACATACAATGAAACAAAGAAAGGAATTTCGTCCTTTTTTAAATGAACTGCTACGCAGGAATATAAAATATAAATGGGGATTCCTGACGAAAGTTATTCTGTTCCACAATGGACATAATATTATGATTAATACTATCAAAGAAGGATTACACTTATAAAAAACATTTTCATATGAAAGGCCAAGATTCCCTCCAGAGCAGTTAACAACAAAGCCTCCATGTAAGATCAGAAGAAAAGATTCACCCTCTGCAGAATGAATTTAGGAGGAAAATGAATGAAAGAAAATGAAAATAGTAAGTTATAAATAAGCATCAACTAAACAAATGACATTTATAACATTTTCTATTCATCAAATATTTGAGGTGACACATTTATTTGGAATAATAAACCAAGTCGAATCAAACTGGCAATTTTACTAAAACCAGAGCTGGGGAAAAGATTAGGCCTACCGTATTTTATCCATTACTACCATGGAACAAATGCAGCAGCGGCCCTTAAATTCAATTTGGACTCACATAAACCCCAAGGGTTGGAAATGGAATCAACAAAAAATTACCCACTCTCAATCAAAGAAATTCTATGGATTCCCACAAATTTGAGACCAAAACTATATTCATTATTTCCAACCACAAAACAACTATTAAAGCATGGAACTGATCAGTCCAAAAACAAATTTATCAAGAGCAACTCCCTTATTAATTTTAACCAAAGATAAACCCGATTTTGACTCTGCATATTGGTCTTCTCATTCAGTTAACCATATTGATAATCTTGTAAAAAATAACAAATTCATACCCTTAACCAATTAAAAGAAAGTAATAATTTAGATAATTCGGATGTCCCAATTCATGAAAAATATATTGATTGGATTAGTTTAAAATTTGATGTTTCCAACCTTGATCTGAATAAGGGATCAATGTTATTCTCACCTATAGAAAAAAAATATTTTTTGGGGATACAGGAAGGAAACTTACCATATCTAATTTTTACTTGACTTTTGAAAACAACAACAATGAGAAATCAGACTTCATGCTACATTGGGAGCAGGACTTAGGCCAAACCTTTGATCTGGATGATTGGAATGGTTTTATTTTATCATTGAATGGTGCTACACAGTGCGTCTCTCATTAGGAATCCCATTATAAATTATTATTCAGATGGTACCTCACCCCAATTGTATACAAGTGGGGTCCTTAGGCCATATTTTTTGGATGTGCCCTTTCATAAAACAATATTGGAGTTCGATTCATAAAATAATTAACACAATTACAGATTCAATTACACTCCTAACCTCTGAAATTTGTTTATTTAAAAAACCTCCACCACATTTGCCCAAAAACAAATCAATTGTATTAAAACATTTCTTAATTGCAGCCAACTCTTTAATACCCAAATATTGGATATCTATTAGACATTTTCATTAGTTTTCGGACAAATGCATATTCGGACGAAATTAGCATTTCCGTCCATTCTTCCGAATAATGAATATCGAAAATGGAAAACTAATGTAATCCAAATGAACGAATGCTATATGAACAAAATTAATTTGTCCATTCGTTCATATGGATGCTGACAAGCAGTCTGATATGTTGAATTCAAATTTCGTCTAAATTTCGGCTTAAGCTGTCACAACCTGGGATAACAGACCAGGGAGGATCCTCGTTGCAGGGCAGGGTGTGGGGTCTGTCTGCACCCCATGATGCATAACTGGGACTGGACTGAGACTGGACTGGTAGCTGTGACCAAACTGAGACAGGACTGGTATCAGAGACTGGGACTGAGACAGGACTGGTAGTTACTGCAACAGGTTTGGAAACAGAACAGTGTTATTCACCTGAATGGTATTATACCCTATGGTTGAGCCTCAGGTAAATGACCACCCAGGACTGACTGCACTGACTGCAACCGCAAACTGAAGCAGAGATACACAGGGAGTACTGGACGAGAAGGATAGTCAGCAGGCCGGGTCATACACGAAACAGGAACAAAGTACAACGTAGGGATTCAGAAGGCAAGGTCACTAGACAGGCAAAATGGTTGAGGCAGGCAGAAAACAGCGGAGTCAAAAACAAGCAGGAGTCAGTACCGGTGAATCAATAATCAATAAACAAACGCTAGATCTAGACAGAAGGAACTATCACTGGCAGCAACCAAAGCAATGCAAAGGCACTGTTTGCCATAAGCTGCAGGTTTAAATAGGGAAGGGCTGAGGATAATGAGGCAGCTGACAACAGGAGGAGAATGGGAACATTACAATAGCGGCCACTAGAGGCTGAAGACGAAACAGCCACAAACTCAGAATAACCGTGACACAGACCCCCTTCTAAGGAGCGAACTCCGGGCGCTCCAAATGCTGCTGAAAGGACCCCAAAAACAGGAAACAAGAAATACACACTAGTCAAAACATGGAAACTAGACAGGAATCTGCTATCTCTTAGCACATAGCATTTGTTCATAAATTTGCAGGTCTTGCTGTCTTACCATAGCCCCATTAGAGGCAAAGGTGTTATTTGGTGGCAGATCACCTGCAGTACTGTTATATGGGTTAGATGGACCAGAACCGAGCACTGCACTAATAGATACAGCTGTGGAATCACTGTAAGGTGACTCACCCAGACATGTATCATATATTTCTCTAGACGTGCAATTGGTCCTTTTTTCTTTACATTCCCCTTACCAGAAACCAGAACAGTGCCACAGAGAAGGGGTTCAGAAGAGGTACTGGAGGCTCTTTTAGAAGCTGCATGGCTTTTAGCTGGAACTTTCTTAAAATTAGCTGCTAGCAGGTTACTCTCAAGTGACTTTTGTTCACTAAGATAGTTCTCATATTGAGCAAGGTTTTCTCTGCCTATGATTGTACCATCAGATGCCAAGACAAGACCTGGGGCACCAAGATAATGTTTTGCAGTTGGTGGTTTTCTAGAGTCACTCTTTTGCCTTCTCTGAGTGACTGCACCAATTTCTAGAGAGGGACTTGCCTTAACTGTTTTCTTTTTCTTAGCTTTATGTTTGCTGAGAGTTGGGGGAATAGTAGTCCTGACAGCACAAACAGACTCGGAAAAATCATTCTCAGTTATGTCCTCCTCACTGAGGTCTGAACACTGATCAGATGCATTAGCATTACATAAACTGAATTAGAGGTGAAATAGAGTTGAATTCGAATTGACCTAACTGCCGAATTCCACAGAACAGAGTAATCAGACATTCAGTATTCATATTGGATTAGTTTTTATTCTGCATAACATTATACTATGCTCTCTGTTGCCAACATTCAATACATTTAAACAGTTTGCCAAAACAGATGTGACAAGGTGATTCCTGCTATCTGTATAGGATGAAAAACAAATATCTGCTGGATAAATTTCGATATTAAAATGATTGATGTAGTATTGGTTGGTTTCGTGGTGCAGCCAGATATTCCCACTAATTAGTTAGAAATCAAAGTATTTAACTACAAAAAATTGAACGGGGGGCTGGCACCACATACGCCAAAAACAAAAACCAAACTGCAAAGATAAATGTGCACAGGTAGGAGTGAGGGACAAAAGACCCTGGCCTGATGCATCTTTCGCCACTGCCGTGGCTTCGTCAGTGGGTAATTCCCCATGTGACCTGGAACTAGGAAATGCCACCACTGTGGCCGGGAACTAGGAAATGCCACCACTGTGGATGGGAACTAGGAAATGCCACCACTGTGGCCAGGAACAAGATGTACCACACACACAAGGATAACAGAATAAAGACCTCAGGAACAAGAATACAAAATAGGCAGAACAGAATAGCAAAGGCAGAAAGGAAACTAAAAAGCTTTAAAACAGCTTGGATGAGCCTGAATGTGGGTTGACTCATGACAACAGTTTGAGTTCACAAAACTACATTTTGCATTAATAAACATGCAACAAAAAACAAGGAAAGATAGTTGGTGCATCACTGGAAAGAATTTGAAACACTGTTAATAATAATATGAGTGATATTTTAAAACACAAGGTTATCTTTATCATTTGTGCTATGTTGGAATGATAGTTATTGGGCTACTTTTGGGAGCAATTGGGCTTGATTATTGTGGAAAATTGGGCTACTTTTGGGAGCAATTGGGCTGGATTTTTGTGGAAAATTTGGCTACTTTAGGAAGCAATTGGGCTAGTGCTTTGTGGTAAATTTGGTTACTTGTGGAATAGTTGGCAACAGTGCATGTGACATCACCATATCTGTCCCTGATATATCAACAACCCACATGCATCACTCACCTCTGTTCCGGATGTCAAACCATACTAGGAATCATCAACACTTAAATCAACACTAACTAGCCCACCACACAAACTTTGTATGTGCCGAAAGAGAGTCGGTTTATACACTTTCAGTTTATGGAATGTATGTAATGCTATTGGCCTTCTATAAACCGAAATAGAGTTGAAATAGGTCAGTTCGTATGAATGGGGACTCTATTTCGGTTTATAGAATGCCAATAGCATTTACTACATACATTCCATAAACCGAAAGTTGTTCATTATGTCGGTTTATGGAATGTATGTAATGCTATTGGCTTTCTATAAACCGAAATAGAGTGTAATACATATAAAAAAACTAGTTTAAATTTCATAGCCATAATTATCAAAATACTTAATGCAATCAATGTTATATGTTAAATGGTTATATACACTAACTTTGCCTCCAATTCACTCCCTGCACTTCACATACTGATTGTGAAGTACAGAGAGAAAATGACAGAGAAATGAAAAAAGAAAAAAACAATCTAATTTCCTGTTTAAAAAAAGTTAACCATTCCCCTGCTGATCACAGTTTTTCTTTTTACTATGATCAGTTTCCTTCCAAGTTTATGGCCCTCTTTTTGTTTTTATCATAATTTATTTTTTTGCAAATTTACTATATTACTTATAGTTTTTTTTATGTATTACCGTATTTGCTCGAATATTAGGATACCCTGATTTTAAGATGGCCCCCCAAACTTTGGATATTCCTTTAGGAAAAAAACTAAAAGCCTGAATATAAGACTACCCTATAGGAAAAAAGTTTAACTTGTATATATTCACATGTAAATTGCTTTTTAATATTTAATAAAAATTATGATATTAAACAATTGCATTTCTTGTTTTTTTTCCCCTTTTATGTGCCAATGCTGCCTCTCTCTCCCCCAACCCCAGCTTTGTCTCTCTCTCCCCCCCTTTCCCCCAGCATTGTCTCTCTCTCTCCCCCCATTGTTATCTCTCTCCCCCTCCCATGTTGTCTCTCCCTCCCCCAAACTTTTCTCTCACTCTCCACCTCCCTCCCTCCTTTTCGCTCTCTCTCCACCTTTCTCCCTCCTTTTCGCTCTCTCCCCCCCACCTCCCCTTGTCTCTCTCTGTCCCCCATCCCTCCCACCATGTCTCTCTCTGCCCCCCTCCCTCCCACCATGTCTCTCTCTGCCCCCCTCCCTCCCACCTTGTCTCTCTCTGCCCCCCCTTGTCTCTCTCTGCCCCCTCCCTCCCCTTGTCTCTCTCTGCCCCCCTCCCTCCCCTTGTCTCTCTCTGCCCCCATCTCTCTTTCCCCCCCTCCCTCCCCCTCACCTTGTCTCTCGCTGGTGGCTAGTGGGGGCAGCCGGGGGATGTCTGCACAATAGTGCAGACATCCTCCATGTTGCCCGACACTTCTGTCTATTATGACGGACATCCCCCGGCTGCCCAAATCTCCTGGTGGCTAGTGGGGGCAGCCGGAGGATGTCTGCATGATATGCACAGACATCCTCCGCTGCTGCCCGGCACTTCCGCCGGGACTTTTATGATGTAGCCAGAAGGACCCGGCTTCATCATGACCCGGCTGTTAGCGAGGGGGATCCAGGTCCCCTTGCAGCTCTGCGGGGGACCTGGATCCCAGTCTTATAGTCTGACCTCGACTATTGCATTTGCTCTGAAAAAAACCTCTTATTATATTCGAGCAAATATGGTAATTTAATTACAGTTAACCCCTGCAGGCCTGTGCTGTGATTCTGACCAGAGCAAACTTAATTTAAGAATCAGCAAATCAAATATTTTTTATGCACTTTTAATAATATTATTTTATTCACACTTTTGGGTTTACATCTACACAACTAAAATTTGACCTTCTATGTTCCTATCTTTTTAATTTCAACAAAATTATGTCCATAAGCTTCTATAGCATAGATAAAGGATGGAATTCGGATGATTTCGACTCTTTCAACTGAATTCTCCAACCTTATCGTTTTGAAGTGAGGCCATATTCGTCCATTTATTTTCAACTTCATTTTATTTTTACTTTTATTTCAGTTTATTTTATTTTGTTTCATTTTATGTAATTTATCTCCTTCTTTTTTTCTTTTTCTTTTACTTTCCCCTTTAATATTGTGGACATTGTGTGTAGTTTCAAATTTGCAAGCATTTTCAACCAAATTCTTCAATAGGTATATTATTTCTCATTCGTAAAAAAAAACGAATTTCGTCTGAAAAGAATTGAGCAATGGCCGAAATTCGTTTTGAACGAAATAAATTACAAAACTTTTTTTCATTTTGCCCATCTCTTATATCAATCACACAAACATACACACACCTCACATATACACCCCTCCCACATACACCCCCCCACACAGACCTACACCTCACACACACACAACAGACCTACACCACTAGACCTTACACACACACACACACCAGACCTACTCCTTCGTCATAATATCGTGGGAGTTCGTCTTAGAAGTATTTTCATTCACAAAAACGGCTGCTTGCATTCGAGCCACAGGCTCATATATATGAGAAAAAATACATATACAGGGAGTGCAGAATTATTAGGCAAATGAGTATTTTGACCACATCATCCTCTTTATGCATGTTGTCTTACTCCAAGCTGTATAGGCTCGAAAGCCTACTACCAATTAAGCATATTAGGTGATGTGCATCTCTGTAATGAGAAGGGGTGTGGTCTAATGACATCAACACCCTATATCAGGTGTGCATAATTATTAGGCAACTTCCTTTCCTTTGGCAAAATGGGTCAAAAGAAGGACTTGACAGGCTCAGAAAAGTCAAAAATAGTGAGATATCTTGCAGAGGGATGCAGCACTCTTAAAATTGCAAAGCTTCTGAAGCGTGATCATCGAACAATCAAGCGTTTCATTCAAAATAGTCAACAGGGTCGCAAGAAGCGTGTGGAAAAACCAAGGCGCAAAATAACTGCCCATGAACTGAGAAAAGTCAAGCGTGCAGCTGCCACGATGCCACTTGCCACCAGTTTGGCCATATTTCAGAGCTGCAACATCACTGGAGTGCCCAAAAGCACAAGGTGTGCAATACTCAGAGACATGGCCAAGGTAAGAAAGGCTGAAAGACGACCACCACTGAACAAGACACACAAGCTGAAACGTCAAGACTGGGCCAAGAAATATCTCAAGACTGATTTTTCTAAGGTTTTATGGACTGATAAAATGAGAGTGAGTCTTGATGGGCCAGATGGATGGGCCCGTGGCTGGATTGGTAAAGGGCAGAGAGCTCCAGTCCGACTCAGACGCCAGCAAGGTGGAGGTGGAGTACTGGTTTGGGCTGGTATCATCAAAGATGAGCTTGTGGGGCCTTTTCGGGTTGAGGATGGAGTCAAGCTCAACTCCCAGTCCTACTGCCAGTTCCTGGAAGACACCTTCTTCAAGCAGTGGTACAGGAAGAAGTCCTTCAAGAAAAACATGATTTTCATGCAGGACAATGCTCCATCACACGCGACCAAGTACTCCACAGCGTGGCTGGCAAGAAAGGGTATAAAAGAAGAAAATCTAATGACATGGCCTCCTTGTTCACCTGATCTGATCCCCATTGAGAACCTGTGGTCTATCATCAAATGTGAGATTTACAAGGAGGGAAAACAGTACACCTCTCTGAACAGTGTCTGGGAGGCTGTGGTTGCTGCTGCACGCAATGTTGATGGTGAACAGATCAAAACACTGACAGAATCCATGGATGGCAGGCTTTTGAGTGTCCTTGCAAAGAAAGGTGGCTATATTGGTCACTGATTTGTTTTTGTTTTGTTTTTGAATGTCAGAAATGTATATTTGTGAATGTTGAGATGTTATATTGGTTTCACTGGTAAAAATAAATAATTGAAATGGGTATATATTTTTTTTTTGCCTAATAATTATGCACAGTAATAGTCACCTGCACACACAGATATCCCCCTAAAATAGCTAAAACTAAAAACAAACTAAAAACTACTTCCAAAAATATTCCGCTTTGATATTAATGAGTTTTTTTTGGGTTCATTGAGAACATGGTTGTTGTTCAATAATAAAATGAATCCTCAAAAATACAACTTGCTTAATAATTCTGCACTCCCTGTACAAAACAAGTGTTTTATCCTAAACACAGCAGATATTGCACACTAAATACATATAATGAGTATGTGAAGATGATAACCTTTTTATTATATAAAAACAGTGCAATATTTATTGTATATATATTTTAATAGAAAATTACCATATTTGGATAAATGACCCTATGTGAGTATACACTGGGTTTGATATAGAAAAAAGAAGAAGAATATATATAAAAAGCAGTAAATATTTATTAAAAGAAAGGGGGAACATAAAAGATATACCTTTTCACATTCTCATTTCTTTAGCAAGCTAACATAAAAAATATATAGATGTGTTACATAAAATTATAAAGATCAAATTCTGCATTGAGACCTTGGGGTTTAAGGGTGTCCAGATTAAAAACCCATTCCATTTATTTTTTACCTATATTTTTAATATTATCCCCTCCTCTCCAGTACTTATCTACTTTCTCAATAGCACAGAATTTTAACCCTTTAGGATTCTTATTATGGCAATCTAAGAAGTGTTTGGATAGGCTGGTGTGACCAAACCATTTTTGATATTTCTCACATGCTCCTCAATCCTCTTTTTAAGTTTTCTAGTTTTCCTTCCAACATATTGGAATCCACATGGACACTCTATCAAATAGACAACATTGACAGTGGAGCATGTAAGAAAGTTTTTTATGTTAAAGTTATGACCATTTTTTGACGAGGTAAAATCTGTAATGGGATATTTTTGTTGTGTGGTAGTTCTACAGGCTATACAGTTTAAGCACCCATAAAAACCTGGCTTCCTACTTAAGAACTGGTTAGATGCCTTGTTTGATGTTTTAACTTGGCTTGGATAACTGGTAGTAAGTTTTTGTTTAAGATTTGGTGCACCACTAAAAATAACAGTGGGGACATTAGGTACAATACCTTTTAACACGTCATGCTTTTGTAGGATTCCCCAATGTTTTCTCACAATTTTCTTCATATGATGTGATTTATTATTATGATTGAAGATTATTGGGACCTTTGTTTGGAATTCATTATCCATGTTTTTGGGTTTGTATGTTAATAGTTGGTTACGGTCAGCCGCTACTTCTAAAAGCATGCAATCAATATCCTCACTGTTATAACCTTTTTCAACAAATTTATCCCGCAGTAGGCCAACTTGCTCAATGTAACAGGTTAAGTCAGTGCAATTGCGTCTGATCCTTGTGCTCTGGCTTTTTGGAATTCCCTTCAACCATGGGGGGTAATGGCAGCTTGATTGGCTTCTACCTTTTTAAAATTATTCTTAGTTTTTATTGTATTGTTCTCTATAAAAATATCCAAATCTAAAAAAAGTAATGCACTCTTTACTGTATACAGGACCTACTTCAATACACCTCACACACACACACACCAGACCTACTTCACTACACCTCACGCACACGCACATACCGGACCTACTTCAATACACCACACACACACATACGAGACCTACTTCAATACACTTCACACACACATACCAGACCTACTTCACTACACCACACACACTCATACGAGACCTACATCACTACACCTCACACACACACATACGAGACCTACATCACTACACCTCACACACACACACACACATACCAGACCTACATCACTATACCTCACATACACACACATACCAGAACTACATCACTACACCTCACCCACACACCAGACCTACATCACTTCACCTACACACACACCCCTCACCTATACCTCACCTACACACACATCTCACACATCCGAAATGGGAGAATAAATTACATCCGAAACATAAGCATATTTGTATTTCTATGTGTGATCATGCCCTTTGTAGTGATGTAATTCTTCCAGCGCGCGAGCACCCTAAGGGGCCAGCCACAAAAAAGGTTAAGCCCAGACGCTTGGAGCTTTCTCGCCCACCCCCTAGCCAGTCGGCGCTTAGAGGATTGGTCGCTCAGACCATCGGCAGTCATTAGTCGCTACCCCCGAAGGTGTCCAGCTCATTGGTCCAGCGTTTAATCTAAGAGTTTAAAGGGACTCAGCCCTGCCTACCGCCAGTTCATTGGTCTCTCCTTTACCATCTACTCTTCCATTGTTTGTCCCATTACTGTTGCCAGATTTAATGGGATTGACTTCTAACTATTGTATGAAGTCTTGGTTGTATTGTTCAGTCACCAGTTTATCAAGATGTACGGACATATAAATATACTGTACTGTTTGTAATAAAGTGTTTTTCTGCATTTTTACCCTCTATTCTTGTCATGTCAATTTTTAAGGGGACATTTACATCCAAGGGATATAAAACTGGAGGGTTCCTGTGTCTCAATTTCAGAAGTCAAATATGCTATGATGTATAAAACATATGTATACTATAAATATAATAACAGCTATTGCACCTTTTTTCACTCTCCCGACATTCATGACTGCAGTTCCCTGTAAAAATCTCCCTCTATGGGGGCTATTCACTAAAATGTGAGATGAACATTTAATCCGACCAATTTAGATATACATTGTGCAGGGACAAACATGGTGAGTTTACTTAGCAGGGGAAACAAACCAGGTTTGTACCTGCACAATGTAGAGCTAAACTGGTGGGATCCTCCTTGCAAGATCCCAGTGGATTGGCAGCAGAGCATCAGCAAGGGATCACAATCAGCACCATGGCCCGAAAGCGCAAGCTCTTCAGTCCAGCTGGTTCCTCAGCATCCCTGGAGGTAGAGGATGTGATCACCCAGAGGGTAATGCAATGCCTGCCTTTGTATGGACCAAACACTCCCTTCGAGTTGGTGGATCAGATTATACAGGAAGCCGAGAGAGAGAAGCTGAGGTGGGTGCTGCTCAGGAGGGATTGTGATCGCCAGGAGCTCTGGTGTGAAGCTATCAGATGGGATCAGTACTACCGGAGAAGGTACATCCCAAGTACCGAGGAGAGGTACAAGCGCCAGATGGACCTGTGGATACAAATAATGAGTGGGCACCCCCGAGGAAAGTGGGTGATCAGGCAGTGCTTGTTGATGCTGAGCTGGCCCTGGATGAAGGATATTGGGCACTACAGTGGCATGTAAACCAGATGCACCCAGAGCTGGGAGGTTCGGATGATCCCCCGGGTCCCAACCCCTTGACGGTGAGTACCCAGAACTGTTTCCCTTTCCCTGTCCCAATGCCCCAGCAGGTGTTGTCAGCTGTGTCCTCAGAGATGGCCAAGCATACCCCCATCCTCTCCTAGCCAGATATCCCAGCTAAGCTGCTGGCAGCCGAGCAAAGTCCCTGTGTAACCCTGGCTCCAGAACTGCGTCCCTTTTCCTCTGTGAATGCCCCTGCCAGAACCCCACCTTGAATACTAAGCCGCACCACTGGCACTATACCCAGAAACCAACCAGGACTCCCCCTTGTCCCCACCAAAGTCTCCAGCTGAATTGCTGGCATTAGGGCAGAGTACTGCTGGCCTCTGCCCACCTTCATCTGGGTCCCCTCAGCCCTAGTGCCTGGAAGCTATGGCCCCATCACCTGTTCATCCGCAAGCTGCCTTTGAGAATGTGAGTGCCATAGATTTTATTGCCTCCACCAAAGCACTGGCATCGGTGCCCTCAGGACTTGGCCAGGACAACTTCATGGAACCTGAGCTAACACAGCCCCTCTACCTGCTCCCCAGCTGCAGTGAGAACCACTGGGAGAAGGCACAATTGACTGTTTTCCCCAGCGGCAGAAATGTCCTTTGGGAGAGGCAGAGGTTGGGCTGGTGCACAATGGTGGGAATTACAAATTTTGGCTTAAAGCTTGGAGGGCCCTAGGGACTATGGACCTTTTGATGTGCTATGTTTGGGGGTGCATAGATTGGGGGCATCAGTGACACCCTACTTCAATGCAGCTGGACTTCAACAAAAGCTCACTCAGGATGTGTACCTTGAGATCCAAGCCTTTGCTCTATTCATTGTGTTGTCCCCAGGTTATGAAATGTTATTTATACATGTTAGTGTTGAAATCTGAACTTACCCAATCAATAAGTGTTTACTGTCCTGTGAGCCATCTATTGTCCCTTGTAGTCTGGATCTATAGATGGCATGTTTATGTTATGTAAAGTTATACTGTGTTTAATTCCCTGTTTAACCCTTTAAGGACCAGGGATTTTCCTGGGCCAAGGACCAGAGCGTTTTTAAATTTTTAATACGCGGTTTTTGAAACATAAATTTCCTCTCTCTCATTTAACGTACCCATACAAGTTATATGTTGTTTTTTAGAGGACAGTTAGAGCTTTCTTTTGATACCCTATACATAAAAATGATTTACATTTTAGTATTAAAAAATTCATATAAAAGAGGAAATTTTTGAGGAAAAAAAAGTTTTTCCCCATTATTTTCCCAATAATAAGCTACATAACTAGTGCAACACTAACCCACTTATCCCCCCTAATTAACTAACTAATAAAAAAGAAAAATATTGGTTCCCAAATCCCCCATAACAAAAAAGACAGAAAAAAAAACTCTGAAGAGTGCGATGTCAGATCAGTAAAAATCATGCAACAGGCATGCAGGGGTTAAATTTTATTAAATAAATATATTAAAATGACCTTTATTTATTAAAAAAAACTTTATAAATTGTAAAAATAAAAAAATCTGTTAAAAAAAAAACTAAATGAGGGCCATAAAGTGGAAGGAAACTGATCACAGTTAAAAACTGTGATCAGCAATGAAAGGGTTAATTTTTTTTTTTTTTTTTTTTACCTGTGTATGTAATTAATTTATTTTTACTTACAGGTCACTCTCTGTGCTTCACTATAAGAATGTGAAGCACAGGGAGTGAATTAGAGGCAAAGTCAGTGTGTGAACACACTGACTTTGCCATCTAATTTGCATGTTATCACCGCGATCACATGCCCGGAAACTGACCGATCGGGTCCAGGAGCTTTGCCTCGGGTGCGAGGCTTAGTCCTGGACCCGTTGCAGACTAGCTGGCGGTGCCCACGGAGCACACCGCTGGCTAGACTGCATGACGAGTTAACTCGTCATAAGGTCGCTAATGGTGCGGCTCTTATGACGAGTTAACTCGTCATAAGGTCGGGAAGGGGTTAAGATAAGGTTTTCTATTGTTTGAGGCTTACATGTTATAATTCGTACTCCTGTGCCTCCCCCCTAGTTGATGTCATATTTGTGTGTATATAAGTCTGTGCTGTTTTCACAAATAAAGGTTATTTATTCTTGCTGTACCTAACTTCTAGTGGTCCTGTCTGCTATCTGGGTACAAAAAGCAAGGCTCCAGGAAAGACTTCCTGGGTGGATGCTGAGCTTTAATCGGGGGCTAAGGAGTTGATTTCACACAACGGACAGAGGGTAGAAGTTCTATTACACATGGTTTCCAACTTGAACTCTTTTCCACATAACTTACATGTGCCCGATTATCGGGGAAAAAAGCAGATGACCAGCGGCGCCCATCTTTTACTCACTGATGCCTGCTCCTCTCGGACGGAGCAGACATAAGGTGAACCTGGCTGTGTGTGTGCGAGTATGAATGAGTGTGTGTAATTGCGAGTATAATTGTGTGTCTGTATAAGTGTATGTGGTGTTGGCACTCAGGCCTAAAGACGTTCGCCATTACTGGTCTAGGACCCAGGGCTGCCATTAGGGGGTGACTGGCAATACACCCGTCATGGGCCTGGCAGGCCCCAACCCTTTAAAAATATATATATTTTTTTTTTTTAAAGTGCGGGCAAACGGAGCATCTGCCCAGGGCCCACTCATTCCTGGGGGCACAAGGCAGCTGCCCTGTGACTGTCTCACATGGAGACAGTCATGATTGGGTAGAAGCTGGCCAGGGACAGGGAGCTCTCTCCCTGATCCCTCCTCCTAGTGCTCCCTGTCCAGCTTCTACGGGCTGGCGGTGTTATGCCTATGCAGACACCACCGGAAACATCCTCCTCCCTGCAAATTAAATTAACTAAGCAGGGAGGAGGACCAATATTAAAACTTTTTAATTTTTTTTATTAGTGTGTGTGTGTAAGTGTAAGTGTCAATGTGTGTGTATTTATGTCTGCGTAATTGTGTGTATTTCTCTGTGAGGCAATGTGTGTGTTACTGTTTGTAAGTGTGACTGTGTGTCTAAGTATGTAAGGGTGTCTGTGTGTATATTTCTGTGTGTGTATAAGGTTGTCTCTGTAAGTGTATGTATGTGTGTATAATGATGACTAAGTGTGTGTGTAACTGTGTATAATGGTGTCTCTGTAAGTATATGTATATGTGTGTGTGTGTGTGTCTGTCTGTGTGTGTGTGTGTAAGTGTGACTGTGTGTATTAATGCATCAGTGTGTATGTGTGGCTGTGTATGTGTGTATGCAGGGCCCTGGGAAGTGGGCACATCCCAGGCAAAAAAAAAAAATTCTGCTCCCCCGTTTATCAATTAATATGTGACATCCACCATATGATGCAGCCCCCAGCTTTTAGTCACATATTAATTGATAAACTATTGGGGGGGCAGATTTTTTTTTCAGTAAGGGTCCCTGAAATTTCTGATAGTGGCCCTGCTAGGACCTATCCCTGTAAAGGACCTGTGTTAGCTGAAGGTATATAGGTCCTTCTACTGGATAGGAATTAGCTTTCTCACTGTGAACGTCTAGTTCCTATCTCTGTAAAGGACCCGTGTTAGCTGGAGGCATTAAGGTCCTTCTACTGGATAGGAACTAGCTTTCTCACTGTGAAACGTCTAGTTCCTATCCTTTTACAAGACCTGATAACTAGAGGCAAAAGGTCCTTTGGCAGGATAGGAACTAGCTCTCTCAGTGTGAGTTGGCTAGTTCCAATCCCTATACAGGACCTGACCACTAGAGGGCAAAAAGGTTCCTTTGCAGGATAGGAAATAGCTCACTCACACTGAGCAAGCTATTTCCTATCCTTAGAATGGACAGGGTCCTTCTACTGGATAGGAACTAGCCTCAACCGTTTGAGAACTGATGAGATCCAGAAGACACCCGTTTGGGGTGAAACATACATTAATCAGAAACACCATTATGGTGTTGTATTTAAGGAGTTTTTAGCCCTTCCTAACTACCACGATACTTTCAAAGATACAGACATGCTTGGACTGATTACCGTATTTGCTCGATTATAAGACGACCCTGATTATAAGACGACCCCCCAAACTTTGGATATTCCATTAGGAAAAAAACTAAAAGCCTGAATGTAAGACTACCCTATAGGAAAAAAGTTCAACTTGTATATATTCACATGTAAATTGCTTTTTTAATAAAAAATGATATCAAAAAATGTATTTCTAGTTTTTATTTCTTTTTATGTGCCAATGCTGCCTTTCTCTTTCCCTTGCCCCCATGTTTCTCTCTCTCTCTCCTCCCCTTAGTGTTGTCTCTGTCTCTTAACCCCCTCCCTCCCCGTCTCTGAACCCCTTCCCTCCCCTTGTCTCTGTCTCTTCCCCCCCCTCCCTCCCCTTGTCTCTTCCAACCCCCTCCCTCCCCTTGTCTCTGTCTCTTAACCCCCTCCCTCCCCCTGTCTCTGAACCCCCTCCCTCCCCTTATCTCTTAACCCCTCCCTCCCCTTGTTGCTCTCCCCCCCCCCCACTCTGTCCCTGTCCCCCATGTCTCTCTACCCCCTCCCTCCCTCTCACCTTTTTCTTGGTCCCTGGTGGCTAGTGGGGGCAGCGGGGGATGTCTGCACCAGCTGCCCAATTCTCCCTGGTGGTTAGTGGGGCAGCAGAGGATGTCTGCGCGATGAGCAGAGGATAGACTGCCATGTCGGGCAGCATGGAGGATGTCTGCACGTATCGTGCAGACATCCCCCGGCTGCCCGATTCTCCCTGGTGGCTAGCGGGGCAGCAGAGGATGCCTGCAGCTCTGCTGGGGACCTGGATCCCTGTTTTATAATCTGACCTCAATTTGAGGTCAGATTATAAGACAACCTCGATTATAAGACGAGGGGGATTTTTCAGAGCATTTGCTCTGAAAAAAACCTCGTCTTATAAATCGAGCAAATACGGTATTACTTTTTTGACTGCAGGTGTGTTCTTTCTGCTCTCGAGTGCCATGTAAACAGTTCTCTGTATTCATTTGTTTTTTATTCTATATATACTTCAGAGTTTCAATTTGTAATAGTTATCTGAGGTAATAGATGTTGAGGCATTCCATAAAATTATCTTTAATAAAAAGCTGTTAAGTAAGTCACTTTAAACAGAGCAAGTCCTTTTGTAATGGAAACACCTCCTTCTTCTGTGAGCAAGCATCTGGCTTTGGTCCCTGGTTCAAGAAAAAATATACAAAATACATTAGAATTAGCTACATACATTAACAATATTATTAGCAATGCATGCTTTTTTTTTGTAAATTGCTCAATTTTAATTACCCTAGTCTTAAAGATCACTCTTTATCTAGTACAACTAAACATTTAAAAAGGGGCAAACTACTTACAGTGTATGTCTCACAGACAAGGTTGAACAGTGCAGATTGGGCCCGATTTTGAAGGTCATCAGTGTGTTTCTATAAAGAAATTCATAAAATAAAAAATGATTTCCATTTACACCATGCATTTTAGCACTAGTGGTGCTTACAGCTAAATGAGCATGTATTGAAATAGACGAGGGGAATAAAGAAAACTTATGTTAATTATTGGTAAAACAAATATGCTTTTATGTTACATGAAATTTAAAAAAAAATATTTTCAGTTTAAAATATTTTAATAATCCAGTTGGTAGTCTGAGCCAGAACCTTGTCTTGGCTTAGGTGGACTAGGCCTAGGGCAGCACTTACAGGGGGTGGTATAAAAAGCCACCCCCAACTGACCTAAACTCTACATATGCAGAATTTGCAGTAATGTACAGAACTTTCCAAATTACCTGGGCACATTTTACTTTGCACTTAAGTTAAGTTACATCCAGTGGTGTATCTTGGTTTTGTGCTGCCCTAGGCAGACAAATTTTGGGCACCCCACCTACTCACGATGCACACCCACGACATGACCCATAACCCACGTTGCACGCCAAGGACATGCCTCCATCACCCCGTTACATACACATTGCCAATATTATTTGCCATTAATATTCCCCAGCCAATTTTTCCCAATAATATGCCAGTATCATTTTCCATTAATATACCCCTGCCAATTTTCCCAATAATATGCCAGTATTTGCCATTTAATCAGCCCCTGCCAATTTGCCCAATATTATGCCAGTATTATTTTGTCATTAATATTCCCCAGCCAATTTTCCCAATAATATGCCAGTATTTGCCACTGAATATGTCCCTGCCAATTTCCCCAATATTATGCCAATATAATTTTCCATTAATATTCCCCAGCCAATTTGCCCAATATTAAGCCAGTGTTATTTGTCATTTAATATGCCCCTGCCAATTTGCCCAATATGCCAGTGTTATTTGCCATTAATAAGCCCCAGCCAATGTGCTCAAAAATATGCCAGTGTTATTTGCCTTTTAATATGCCCATGACAATATGCCCAATAATATGCCAGTATTTGCCATTTAATCAGCCCCTGCCAATTTGCCCAATATTATGCCAGTATTACTTTGTCATTAATATTCCCCAGCCAATTTGCCTAATATTATGCCAGTATTACTTTGTCATTAATATTCCCCAGCCAATTTGCCCAATAATATGCCAGTATTTGCCACTGAATATGCCCCTGCCAATTTCCCCAATATTATGCCAGTATAATTTTCCATTAATATTCCCCAGCCAATTTGCCCAATATTAAGCCAGTGTTATTTGTCATTTAATATGCCCCTGCCAATTTGCCCAATATGCCAGTGTTATTTGCCATTAATAAGCCCCAGCCAATGTGCTCAATCATATGCCAGTGTTATTTGCGTTTTAATATGCCCATGACAATATGCCCAATAATATGCCAGTGTTATTTGCCATCTAATATGCCCCAGCCAATTTGCCCAATAATATGCCAGTGTTAATTTCCCTTTAGTATGCCCCAGTAAATTTGCCCAATAATATGCCAGTGTTATTTACCATTTAATATGCCCCTGCTAATTTTCCCAATAATATGCCAGTGTTATTTGCCATCTAATATTCCCCAGCCAATTTGCCCAATAATATGCCAGTGTT